>JALMLS010000033.1:0-88675 GCA_038496445.1 Trichosphaerium sp. ATCC 40318
TCTCAATTAAGAAATATTGCCAAATCTAATAGCGTTTTATTAAAATACAAAGAATTCGATAGGATGTCGATTGTCAATCTATTTTCATGGATACTGTATTTCTTCAAATAAGCGAAACAGAAAAACATCTCTATGCTCAATGAAGCGAACTGATTATTGTATGTATTGTTACTTTGTTTCAGCTATTATCTTATTGTTTGTGGCGGGCTCTTCCTCTAAAATAGAAATATACACCAATTGCAACGAGACTTAAAACTACCAAAATAATCAAAGCAACACAACCAAACCAGCCTTGCGTATTTTTTTGCCTCATTGACAAAACTTGATTTATCATCCAGATTAGAATAACTATGGAACCTACAGGCAGTAAATGCTCTCAGAGCTGTATCATGTATCACCTTAGTATGTAAACATTGCGTATATATGTCAAGTAACGCGTATTAGCCGTATCAAAGGACAAAGAAGTGCTTGATGAGTTCAAAGTATCGGAAAAAGTGGTTGAGATGGTTCCAGTAATGGCACATCAACTTGAAGTTGATAAAAGTAGCAACAAGAAGCTATTTCTGAACCTTGGCCATAATGTCACTTTAAAGGGCGTAAAACGTATTCTCAGAGCGTCGGAATTGTAAAGAAAATAGTTAAAGCTTTGTAGAGGTACTAGAAGATATTGATGAGACAACGGAGCAAGTTTTCGAACAAGAACTCGACCACGTGAAGGAAGCCATGATTGCTGCTGTAGTGGTTGAAAGTTAACGGCTCAGCTCTAAATGACTTTTCAAACAAAAACAACTCTATTTAACTGGCTAACCGGCTCCAAATTGTTACAATAAAACACGTGTTTGGAAATTTATTTGTAGTTTATGTAGTCTAAGTACTTAGCATTAACTGCAGCACAAACTTGCAGTTCTAGAGATTTTGTACTCAGACTAGTACGTTTGCTTGTCATCACAATAGAACCACGAGAAAATACTCTCTCAACTGTTGCGGAACTTGCTGGCATTCCTAAGTACACTCTAGGCAAAGCTGAAAGGAGAAAGTAAGAACGGTTGCCACGCCACCATGTTAATGGACACTGGTTTAAGGCAAGTGCAGGCATCCGTCTGTATTGCTTCAGTTCTTTGGCAATCTAAGAAAAAAAGAAAATAAAAGTCTCGAAAAAAAAAAGAATCCGAGGATCAAGAGCGGAAGCAACATGTTACTTGCCATGGTTTTGATCTTCGTAGAACCCATCTCAGTAACAAATTGTCTAAGCGCACTTGATCTTCATGCAATAGCGTAGGGTTTGCTTTGAATCCCATTGAGGTAAGCGATAGTTGTTTCAGCTGGGCTTTTGTTCCATCGTTTAAGCACAATTTACAAACTTGTAAATGCTTGCGAAGTGTATCAGTGCTGGAGTTGCGACTGAATGGTGCTTGACAATAGGCACAAGAAACCTTATCAGGCGAGTCTATCATGGTCCATAAACAAAAACATCAGCAGTTCTTGTTCGTAGACGTTTTTTGGTTCCGCTACTTGGTTCAGCCGAAAAGATCTAAGTCAATTAAGTCATTTATTTTTCGTAACAGCCAAATGACTAAGCCGGTTAAATAAGCCGTTTACCAACAACCACTATGCTGCTGGATGGCTTGGTTGTCAGGTGACGTCCAGTAATTTTGGCGGGCTTTACTAAATTCCACATAGGAGCAATGCGAAATATACACCACGGTGGTTGCTCTTAACAGCGATGATTTTGAGTCTGTATTAGAAGGGAGCGCGATGGATGTAGACTTCGCTCAAGTTGATTATCCAGAATTAAACAGGCGAGCCCAGAGAGATGCAGTTTCTCATACTGTGAAGCGTGCTATTGCAGAGAATACGGAAGATATCTACATGGACGCAATAAACAGAGCGTTTGAGATCTTTGCGAAGGAGATAGGATGTGCGTTACCGCTTGTATGCTTCAAGTATCAACTAACAAGTTCATTAAGCGAATAAGAAACTTGTTCGGTCTGTTTTCCATACTAGCTCATTCATAAATGCTTATACTCGTCTTTATGATGAGACTTTGTTTCAATCAATCGAGAAGTATCCATACTTGCACGTGATTTTATTTCAAATAGTCTATATGACTTACAATGCCAATTTAGCAATGATCATTTGTCCCAACAAATGGTTGTCTTAGTTGAAAGCGCTTGCAGATATGCAGTCCAGAATGAGGACACAGCAGCATGTATTAAATTCTTGGCCAAGTTCAAGACCAACTACCATTTGTTTACGGATATTGGAATTGGAAAAGTATAATCTAAGTAATTTGTAGGTACACCCTTTGTTGTAAGATACGTAAAGATAAGGACTCTGTAAAAAGTATTATTAATTGCGTTGGAGGCTTGTCTACTGTACCTAAAACGAGAGCTTTATTAGCACGCCTTGCTGTAAATTACAAGATCTAGCTTTTATGTAATAGTACCAATAAAAACAGTTTGAAAGTTCCATTGCAACACCATGTAATGCTTTGATGCCTTCATCCGTAACTCGGACACATCCATAAAGATTAAGTGTGAACACCTTTGAGCACTTTGATATCTTCATCTGCAATTTTCTGCAACAGGAAATATCGCCTCTACAAGTTCGGCGTATCCCGTTGAGTACATTTTGCGATAGTACGTGAGCGCTTGTTATACTGTAGCACCAAAAGACGTCACATGTGTTGCTGCTTCTGAGTGATTACAAAACGACATTAAGCAAAGGTTCGCTTATAGAGTAGGTGTACATCAACATGGCAAAAGTGTTTGTAAGGTTTTTCGCTAAAACCGTTAAAGAGTTAAAGTGATTTAGGTGACCAGAAAGCTACCACAAGTAGTACTAGACAGGCTTAGCAACGCGAAACAAGTGTCTGAAGTTCGTGTACATGACGTACGACGTGTAATCGAACGCCCACGTACGCATACATACAAGTAGTATTGCTAAACGCTATTAGAATTGCTTAAAAACGTTGAGTGGTGTGATTGTCTACTATCGCAACTGACAGGTGTAGTATTATTTTAAATGCATTACCGGGGCGTAAATTAACCAGTAAACATAGATAAAATAGATCAAGAGGTGTTGGAAAAGAATCCTGCTTTAAAAATAGTTGTACGCCATAATGCTTACGCCAGCGAGAGAACCAAAGCTACCTCGACCTCATTTTACATTTTGACTCAAACAAGTTTGCTTAAAACGTGTCCTTTTCGCGTTACTACGCTCAGTAGTCAAATAACGCTCATGTAGGCAAACTACGCTGTCGGTTACAATAACATTGACGTTAAAACTGCATCCAAACTTAAAATACCTGTAACAAACACTCCGGGAGTCCGTACGCACTGTTAAATTATCTTGTACCCTCCTTTGTTTGACATGTCATTCCTAGTTGATGATACAACAGCTGACTTGACTTTCGGTCTTCTACTGGCGACTGCGCGGCGTATAGTAGAAGCAGATGAATTTGTACGCATTCTTGTGACAAAAAACCTGTGAAATGTCAACAACATCCTTCCGAATAGCAACTAACGTTGCTGTTAGATGCGGTCTGGAAAATACACAGAAACGAACTGGGATCCATTACTTATGACAGGTCATGATATACATCATAAAACTCTTGGTATTGTTGGTCTGGGACGTATAGGTCAGGCAGTACGTGTCAATTCTCATTTACGTGATGATAAATTTCTAACATTTTTTTCCTCGCTTTCTAGGTTGCCAGGAGAGCAAAGGGCTTTGATATGAAGATTGTTTACACTTCTTCTAATGGTAAAGAAAAAGCAGAAGCTAAGGACATTGGTGCTGAGCTTGTAACCTTGGATACTTTGCTTGAGGTAATTAATTCACCAAATATGACTCTAACTCGCTAATGTAGCGATCGGATTTTTGTATCCCTCCACACGCCATTGAATGAAAATACAAAACACCTGATTAATGAAGCGCGTTTGAAACAAATGAAGAGTTCAGCTATCCTCATTAACGCCAGCAGAGGCAAGATTACTTTTTAATCAAGGAAAAACCAAAACACCACTCTAACTTCTTTGTACTTATTTTCTTTTCTTAGGACCTTGCGTTGACGAAGCAGCTCTTGTACGCGCCTTAAAATCTGGAACTATTGCAGGCGCCGGACTAGATGTGTACGAAGCTCACTCAGTTTTTTTTTTTGACACTTTTTTGTTGGATTTTCTTTTGAAGGCTTGCAGCTTACGCCCTTCCTAGTTTCGAGCAAGAACCAGTAATGGAAAAGGATCTCGCTTCGTTAAAAAATGCAGTCATACTACCACATATCGGTTCAGCGTCAATTGATACACGTGTAAATATGGGAAATGCTGCTGTATCCAATATTTTAGCGCGTCTAGATGGTGCACCATTGCCATCTTGTGTAAACGGTTCAGACATTGGTTTATAATAAAGTATACTAACTTTCAAAGCGGCAAACGTAGCGTAGGCTTGTTGTTAATAACGGTTTATTCGATATCGCTCGAGTAGTATTCAATGTCATCGTAGTTAACAAAATCTGAGTTTGGTGGCCAGCAGTCCAGTGCTGGAATAAGCCTCGATAATATCGCAAATACAATACCAGCTAGACAAATAAAGCCAACTGAAAGCCCAAGAAGTATGTGCCAATATTTATCTTCCAAAAACACATATTTAGTTAGTTACGTGCGTAAGAGGTATTTGAGGAGAAGAGAAACTTCTTTAAAGATTTTTTGTTTGTTATTTCTGTTAAACAGCGTACAGCTTCTCGAAGGTGGTTCAGGAGATGTATGGTTTGTACCAACTAAGTTTGGAATCTATATTATGCATAACTAAGTGATTTTAACGTCACGTGCGTTTAAGATACTAACCAAGCTTGTAACTGATATCTCTATGAAAATAATAAGGAGTAGTGCATAGATGCGCATTGTAAATAATTGGCTTTGTGACTAAGTGGCAACAAAGTCAGACTGTAACTTAAAACTTGCAAACCTGAAAAGTGTCACTATCACACTCGTTTTATCAGCGCCACGTTGTTGCTTTCAATCGCTTATGGGAACCCGGTTACTTCCAAACGTATTTGCAGTAACTTACAATAAGAAAATATTAGTAAAACCAAAACGCGGGCTTACAACAGCGCCAATCAAAGCCAAAACGAGTATCTTCAATACCTCTATCACTCATAATTTCCATCCGTTACGTCTTGCTTCAGGCAATATTTTATGGTGTCGATTATGGAATAACTGAGAATAAAACCGGAAGGACTTAGGCGGAGTTATAGTCGTTTGTACGAAGCGTGCAGTAAATGCATACTATGGAAAACACCTAACTGCTATCGCTCAATGAAGATTTTCACTGAGTTAAATACAAAAGGAATGAATTAAATTGACCCCGGCACAGTAAAATGAAAAGTTGTCACGTGATTAAATAAACGGAATCCAAACGGTTTTTGTTGAGAAGAGTAAGGTAAATGTGAAACGGTAGTGACACAACTGTTTTTTGAACACCTTTCGTTCGTTGGTTACAATAACCGTTAAGATAAAAACTTGGTTTGAAGGCAGAAACGCTTAATATCACTAAAGACGCCTCACCACCTGAAGAAATTTAATAATCCCAACAGAAAACGTGCTTGTAGTCTAATGCGAGCGTAAATGGTAGCGATGGAAGTTATTGGTGAGATACAGGACTGGTTTTACTATAATACCAGTAGGGCGAAGTGGTAGAAGGGGTACACACCGACATGAACATTGTTGAACAATCATTCGAGTTTTTGATTTTTTTTTTTTTGGTTAACTTAATTTTTTAATATCACAGCCTAGCTCTACTCTTGCATTGCAACAACACGGTAAGCAAATGACGTTTAGGGGATAAGCTCCCATATTACTTGCTTTGCTCTAATGTATTGCTATAGGGAAGAGAGGTGATGCTCCTATAGGGAGACACCGTTTTTATGATTATACTATGACGCTAGCGTCGTCTGCTTGTACTGCATTAACGTTTACTTCACACCAACGCGGCTAAGACGTCATTGTCGTGATGCAATACTACATAAAACTTCATTTCTCGCTTCCAACTCGCAGCAAACGCGTAAATCAACTCCCAACTCCGTTATAGACATCTACGGCACGTGTTTAACTTTTAAGGATAAAAACCAAAGAACGCACCTTATTGTAATAAAATTGTTGCCATTTACCCTATTCTAGCTTTGACGACTAATTCTGCTATCGGCCGCCATTATCTTCCTGGCCCTCTGAAGGCGTCAAAAAAAAAACCAGGTTACTGCTCCTCAGTATTCGAAAAAAACCCAAAGTAAACTCCTTCTCCCGCCACTCTCACGACATCACTCCTGTCGAAGCGTAGAAATATCTCTCCGCAAACTTTCCCGTGCGCATTCACATTGCAGTAACTTTCCAATGAGGTTCCAACATTTTCGCCAACACTAAGGTATTCACAACCAAAGAAAATCTGATGATACCAACTACCAAAAGAAACCCTCAATTTTGTACAGTCCTAAAGACTAGTAATATCGGTATCCCTTCCTACAACGAGGTTAGCTTGGTGTCTAATGGTAACAAAGACAATACCAGTAATAAAGATAACGAGAGCGCAGTACGTCATTTTTAAACAATACTACAAAAAAAAAAAAGAAAAACATTTTCTGCAGAGCTAATATTTTCATTAAAAAAGGATCCCTTCTCCCTGTTCTCTCTAGACTATGATCCTATGCTGCAGAAGTTCTTCGGTAAAAATACTAGACCCGTGTTATATGCTTTGGCTATGACAATCCTTCTGAGGTTAGGTGTTATACCTGTCGAAGGACAAGAAGGACGGTTTTTTCATGTGGTGTAAGCACATACGGTTTTTTTTTTTTTATCTTTTTACACATGCTTCGTTACTACAATTACGAGCGGTTTGTTAACTCTCGTTAGTAACCACGAGTCGTTTATGTTAGCAGTGGCCATTTTCTGCTCAGAGAAAAGCAAGAGACCTATAAACGCGTACAGCACTTACAGATCTATATCACGGTACAAATCGGGATTTTGTCTACACATTGAAAATGTGTAAGTGTTATATTGTGTCTAACTTTTGTTTTAAAGATGGGTTAATATGCTTGATACACGTAAGAAAGGTCGGTCTTGGAGGTTTACATTAAAAACAGAAGAAGCGTCGCGTTGGTGTGAAGTAAACCATGAAATTAGAGCCATATTAAATGAAAAACTTAGCGTTTCTTGGACTTATAAGTGTAATGGCAAGGTGTCATACATGGAGCTTAATTCTTTTGACTTTGCTGTAAATGTGGACGCTGTAGCATGGGCTTGCTCATTATAGCGCTTGTAATAATAAACCTAAGTAAAAAACCATTGTGCAGTGATTTCTGAAAATACTATAAAATTTTTTGGAGTTTCTTATCTCTGTAGTTTTTAGTTCCTCGTTTTTGAAAGTTTCGAAAATACATTAAACCATTACATCCTCATTTGTACGAAAGTTGAATGTACAGCGTTTAAATTAAACAAACTATTTTCTGACTGTCTGGCCAGAAACAGAGCACATTGGGAAAAAAAAAAAGTGTATTGGGCCCTTTAAATAGAACACATAATCCTACATGTTCACATTGTTTTTTTTCCTCCGGAGTGATAGTGTTATGATCCTTGGAAGCGTTATTCAAGGTTCTACGCTATGCAAACCCTGTTCGTGGTGTACAAAAAGAGCGAACAAATCTTTCAAGTGTAGGAGATTTGTTTAAATTTACACCAACCATTTAACACTCTGCTGTTCCGTAACGCCAGAAAATAGCTTTACCAGGCCAGGAAGTAATTTATAACCAACCAATATCTGCTCATACCTCACTGTGACGGGATGTAAATAGCCGACGAAAAAATGGGATAATGTTTTAACATGTTAGTCTTGTACGTAAAGTAGAGTCCTTTAGCATTTATTATTACGACTGACAGCAAGAATTGTTAGCGTGTCTGATTGTTCTTTTGCCGAAAAAATCCATCCAAAAAGACCTCAAGATGCTAGAAAAGATGATGGGCAGAACTTACAGCACTGTTTATGTTAGTACTTATAAAAAATGTCCAGGATAACACTACAGTGTATAGCAATCTTCTGGATGAAATGCCGGTGCAAATTGATGAAGTAAGCGGTAAAGAAAACCACATTCTGCTTGGAGATACTAATGCTTATACAGGTTTTCAAGAACATTCACTTTCAATGCCTAGTTGCTCTTAGTGGCACATAGCGAACGCATTTACACCATAAGTGAAAAAGTGGAATGGAACGAGAGAAACTTCGTGAAACGTGCGAGTTGACCAAAATTAGCACTATCGTTTTCTCTTAGTAGCTCCTTATCGCTTTGTCATCGCGTTATACGCATGTAAAACAGTATGGAGATCGAATATACCATCTAAATGAAATCCTTTCTGACATTTCATTCAGTAAACACCATTCAAAAAACCAGTGTATTTTTTCGGGTTTTAATGTTGCAACACACGCACGTTTTTTCTTCTACTCTTGGTTGATGTAACACCAATATCTCAATGCAATGTCACAAGTATTAGTGAACCGTCTGAATTTCCACTTTACAGGGAGTTTCTTCTTCGCGTCAAAAATATCTCGAAATGAAATCAAGATAACGTACAGCCTCTTCTCCAAACACAAATGTTACTATTTACATCAACAAGAGATCATTTGGTAGTGTCTACGGCAGTAACGTAACAACAAGCTATTATTTACATGTGAAGGGGAGACTGCTGTATTCAGCTTGAACCGAGATGGGTCATTGGTTGTTTTGGAGTGTGTTTCTCCTGGTGCTAACGAAACAAGTGCTGGGATGCTAGAGTTTAATGTTAAATCCATCAGTGAGACATCTACAAGACAGGGTTGGTTGGTAAGTGTTGCTTTGATTATTTTGGTAGTTTTAAGTCTCGTTGCAATTGGTGTATATTTCTATTTTAGAGGAAGAGCCCCGCCACCACCACCAAGAGCAATAGCTGTACATGCATAGAAACAAATCATATCATATACATACAGTTGGCTTCAGGTCGCGATTGCATAGAGATGTTTTTCTGTTTCGCTTATTTGAAGAAATACAGTATCCATGAAAATAGATTGACAATCGACATCCTATCGAATTCTTTGTATTTTAATAAAACGCTATTAGATTTGGCAATATTTCTTAATTGAGAAGCCCTTGGTGATTAGTGGTGGGAAGAAAGTCCTAATTTGGGAATTCCAAAGTTGGAAAAATTGAAGTTGTTTGTGTATATCACGCTTGGTTTGGATTTGTTCTACTGTAAGCGCTAGTACACCAAAACTCACAGGCCTTTTTTAGTGCCATACCAATTTGAGGAAGAAGTCGAGGTGAAATTGTGGCGCACAAACAAAGGTTTGCCGCCTTAAATCGCTTCTGTGAAGTACCGCGTAAAAAGGTCGGACTTTTTTTATTTGTATGTAGTCTATGGCATACATAGCAGACGAGCAAGTTGAAAATGAACGTCTAGAAGTAACTAGGTATATTTGCGCTTATGCAGAGCGAAGCGGACTGTATTTTCGTACAGTGTCGCGTGTGTACCACGATGAACGTAAGTTTAAAGGTTGACAAAGAAAGTTCAAGTTAACACTTTGAAAAGTCGTCAAAGCGGTAGAAATCGTCAATTCCGATACAATAATTAGGTTATATGGTCTTAACAACTCCAACGAAAAAGTTATTACAAAAAAATCGTTACAAGACATGTTTGACGAACCAAGTCACACTGTAGTATTCATTTGTGGTACGTTACTGAAGTTTATTGCTTTTTTTCGTCTAAAACAATAAAAAAGTACAAATCTTGTAGGCGCCTTTTCATCGCTTAATTACATGTCTAATCCAGTTTTTGACGAGAATCAAGCTTATTAAATTGTTTTCAGAAAAAGTAACACAAAAATTTGTTGGATTTATTGTACTTGGTGAATTTACTCTTGGCTATGATGATTGGCCTGTATTCTCTAGAAAGATGCCAATATTCTCAGATATTGTGGAAGTAAAACTAATAGCATCAAGCAAGCCAGGGATAGGCCGAATCTTACTTGCTCAAGTAATTTTACTTTTTTTTTCATGCCGTTTAAAAAAGGCTAATCTCATTTGTGCTACAGGGATTGTCGCTATCCAATGGCAAGTATAAAGCAGCTGTACTAGAGGTGCTTGGTATGCAACGAAACACTCGAGCTATTTCTCTTTACAAGTACAACAATTGCTTAACGCCAGCCTCTAACACCTTTTTTGTTGATAGGGAGTTCGGATTTTCTCACCAAAAAGTTTATGATCCACAGCAAGGACCTAAGTACCAGCTAAGAGAGATTCACTACAATCAAATAATGTATTTTATGACGGTTTACCCAGAGTATAATAGAGATTTACTCACACTGCGTGATGTACAAAAAGTACTAAGTTTAGCTCGTTTGCGGCGCAAAAAAATAACAAGCCCAGACACGTGCGAAAATGCAGAGCTGGTGAAGCTCAAAGAGCTTCTAGATAATGGATTGATACTTGAAGTAGAGTATAATGCTCGTAAGAAGGCATTGATGAATAGCACATGACAGATCTACCATTAACCTTGTACAATAAAAAAAAAATAACAATAGTATAGTTGATGTCATGCTACAAGATCTAGTTTTCGTAACTAAAAACAAACAGAGAACTTTGCCTGATGCCCACAAAATCGAAGGCTCAGTGTGAGAATACATGGGTAGTGAGAACCTTGTATTTTGTAATAGACATATCCAGAAGCGATTCCATTGCTATCAAAATAAAATTGATAAAAAAGCAATCAATTTTTTCATTTATGCAACCCATTCAACTGCATCGCACACATCTCAAAGAGAAAGATGGTGGCACATTTTCTGGTATTGATACAGCTTATTTAAGGCTACGGTAGGCATAGTTTAAGACTGTTTTTTTTCAAATCAACAAACTGACTTTTTTGAAAAGAGAAAAAACGCATTTAGATATTCCTATTTTGTTCTTTCTTTTACTCGAGGGAAGGGTGCTTGATTAAAGTGCCAAGATCTCAATCAAAAAATTAATCACCAAAGCTCAAAGTGCCTTTAGAATATGCACGCGTTTGATATGAGGAGCAACGGTGCATTGCAAACTGAAGTGATTCCTTAAATGGAAGCTAAGCTAGACATTATTTTAACCATGAAGAGCCTCTGATATGCTCACCAGAAATCTACACAACTTAGTTGCATACGTCCATAATATCTAGTTGTAGCTCTAGTGGGAGCTCAAGCAACGTTTGGCATACTGGTATACGTGTATCAACGGTCGCCATAACACCCCACAAGAGTGTTAGATAACAAAATACGTACTTCAACAATCAACTTTAATAACACTCCATGACGTACTCAACCAATGGATGCCAGCGGCGCTGATTTTAAAGATTTTCGTCCATACTCCCCAAGCTCACAACTTGTAACAAAGTGCATTGGAGCAGTCCTATAAGTCTTCTTAGGGTGAATATTTGGGGAGCGCCAACTGGGGCTATTGAAATCCCTGTACCACATTCCAAAAGGCAAGTTCTTGGATCTTAGATTACAACCCAATGTGTTCTGCGAGATGTCGTGTAACCTCTATAATAGACTGCGTACACTTTTTATAGTGTAGTGGTTCGCATTTCAACGACGCTAGATCTTACTTTCCAACGTAAAAATAAAAACTTGCGGACAAAGAGCAAAATGGCTGTGTTTGTTTCAAACAATATAATGGATTACATTGTACTCAAGGTGTCAAATAATGTAGCGTTTACTTATTTATGACTTTAAATAGCACAAATAAAATACGCAACGAACTAGTTAGGTGTATTTATGGCGTCTAATACGCCAAAAAGGAACGGTAAAAAGAGAAATTCTGATTGGCCTTGTCCGTGCGTAAAACGCGTAGTTACGCCATATATGACGCGTCTGGATACTAAAAACAACAAGGGAGTGTAATTTCAGAAACTTTGCGAAAAGAACTGAATGTAAGGACTGTTCAACCAAAAAACCAGAGAATCTAGCATCTCCTAAGCGCACACCTACTCCTAAACAAAAAAAAACGCCAAATAAAACGCCAAAAACGAGTAAAAACCGTCGGAAAAGCAATAATAAACGAGATAGAAGATCAAAACAGAGTACGCTCGATAACATTTTTTGCCATCCGTCACTAAACGTCGATTCAACAAAACCAGCACCCAAGAAAGAAAAAAAAGGGAATTTCTCTGAGAGGTCTCCAAGACGCAAACAAACGCCTAAAAAACAACTCACAGGCCGTGATGTACATCGTAACAACCTAATGAAAGGACTACATACTCTTGAAAGGCTACCACCCGGTACGTTTGCCTATTTTACTCCCAGACACTTATTCGAATGATATTTAGCCATGATAGTCGATTTACAACAGAATGCTGTTGTTGGCAGTGAAATATCTCTAAAGATTTCTCCAATCAGGAAAACTGATCAAAGTTTCGCAACACAAGCTCTTACTCTCCTTAATGTCACTGTCCAAGATAAGTTCGGGAATCACCTTAAAATGAACTTGGATTATAAACAAGATGCCATAGAGTTAGTGTATACGTTCAAACCAAGGCGTGTAGGCGTTCATTACTTGAAAGTGAAATACAGCAGTTTTTGCACAAAACTGCAAAAATTTGAAGTTCACTCGAAAGATGCTCCCTTGAAAGATACCAAACTGTCATCTGTAGAACCAGTGGTTGATGCAACAGCTCCTGAGAATAAGACTGAGGAAAAAACAGCCAGTAAAGATGAAACCATTGAGAACTCTAAAGTCGAAGACAAAAAAGACAAGGATGGCACTCCTGAGGTATCAGTTACACCCAGTGCAGCGGATTCTGGTGATAAAAAGGAAAAACCAGAAGATGAAACAAAGAAAGAACCACTACCAAAGCCTAAGATGTCTACACCAAAAAAAAAGACGCCAAAGTGTCTTTTCTCTTCTCAGCTGAAGCAAGATGAAAAATACTACGGTGTTGTTACTTCTAGCAATATGAAGAAAGATGTTGCCGTTGGTACTCTTTCTTGTACTGAAAAGAATGTGGCATGTACATTTAGCAATGTTAAGATACCTATTGGTGTTGTAGTATCGTTCAAGATGACCGCAGGTGCGAGATTAAATTTGACTCAGTTTTTTTTTCGAAATCGACTAACTTGACTTTACCTTAGATGACGAGCATTTCATGCATGCTGAAGTAATCGAATTCACTATTCTTGGAGAAATAGATGAGCTTTCTGCCGATAGCCAAGAAGGTACTTTATTACTATCCACAGAAATAACACCATAAGTCAAACCTTTATGGTTCTACGTTAATTCATCTTTCTCATTTTCCATAGGAACTGTTAAGATTTATCCTGATTTCTATCACGCTACTGGAAAGACAGAGGATTACACGTACTCTTTTAACCATGAATCTCTTGGTGCACAGCGAGGATCTCTGAGTAAAGGAGATCATGTTGGAATTAATTTTTCTCCTGAACGTGTACGACTCTTTAAAACATGCTAGCGAACCGGTTTGTTGAATACTAATATGTTCGTGTAGGTAATTACTGGTTTTGATATACACTCAACGCTACGCTACAGGACTGTAGCTAAATGCAGCGACACAGAAATCAGATTTCAGTTCAAAACAAATCCGTATAGTTACTCTCCTAGTGTTATAACTCATACTCCTCCTCTGCCTATTATGGAAGGAGACGTAGTTCTTGTTCGTATTGACTACATGGCATCTGGTATTAATAATGCTGTGACGTCCCTCAAGGTTCGTTTTTGGAATGAAACACCCCTTGAGTTTGTTGTTGATTTGTTCTTTGTAGTTGGTATCAAGAACTTGCAATGGCCTTGTTAAAGAAACACCTGTAAAGGAAATATCTTTTAAGACAAGTTATGAATCTCCTATTACTTATATGATACCTACAAATGAAGAAACAGAAACAAGACCAGAAGATTTAGTTGTTAAACCGGGTATAGGTTTTTTTGTGTGTAACTAATTTGTGTTAATTTATTCCTTAGGTCTTCTACTTTGTAATATCGCCACCCCAGAAGATGGTATAGAGCTTTTTGTTAAACGCATACATGATATGAAGGAAATACATAACCGCTTAAATACAAGAGAATCAAAAGGAAATATTTGTAACCTCGAGTTGAGTACAGGCAAGAAATCTCCTTTAGTTTATTTTGTCACTCTATCTAACTTGCATTACTTGTTTAGAAGAACTCGATAGAGGCATCATGGCCGAAACATCGTTTGAGGGTGCTCCATATATCTCTAAAGAGGTCAAAACTGTACTGAAGGAATCTGGTTTCGAGCAAATGACAATTATTCAAGAAAGAAGTATTGAGCCTGCACTTCAAGGAAAAAACCTTGTTGGACAAGCGAAAACTGGTTCTGGAAAGACACTTGCGTTTGTTATTCCTTTGATTGAGTTACTTCTACGTGACAAAGAAGGAGAAGGTTGGTAGTTTTTATTCTTTTTTTTTTGTACAGTTTAAGTTAACTGGCTTAAGGAACACTTCGTGCTGTTATTTTGACGCCAACATTCATCCTTGCAAAACAAATCAGAAATGATATAGAGAAACTAATTAGACATATGCCTTTGGGTGTAGCTTTCCGTGCGTTAGGCATATTTTCTTAGTTCGGGTTTTTTTAATGAGTTACTTTTAGGAAGACCTAGCACCTCTGTAGATATCTTTGTAGGTCCTCCAAGGAGACTTGCTACTTGGGTAAACGAAGGACGTATGAAAGACATTAAAGTATGCATACTTGATGAAGCAGGTACCTGAAGTCTACAAAACAAACAATGCCTTACTTGTTTTGTAGATATATTGTTGCATCCAAGGGACAGTTTTTTGAGTCATGTAAATACGATATTGAGAAGTACTCCCAAAGGTACACTTATTAATTATGCTTATCTGTAATATACTTAAACGGAATTAAGGCTCCCTGAGATGGTTCTTTTCAGCTACAATTACAGATCAAGTCAAAAACTTTGCAGCTGGGGTATTGTTGTTTACCTTTTCTACTTGATTTGATTTTGACATTCTATTCTCTTAGAGCCAAGGAGATCCTTTAATAATTGACACTCTTGATGCTCAATCAGAAAAGGGTAGAAAGGAGTGCTATGTAGTATATGATCCAGCAGAAAAAATGCGTATTCTTGTAAATATTTTAAAACGACACATTGCGCATGAAAAGGTATGCAACATAGACCTTTTATTCTTTTCACATGTGTTTACTCGGTTTTAGATTGTTGTGTTCTTGAACACACGTTTAGGTGTAGATTACTTTGGAGAGATGCTAAGGGTTCTAGGATTCACGCATGTATTTATAATGAAGGCGGTAAGTGATGTGAAGATGATTGAGTCCTCTTACGAGACATAAAGACTCGCGTGCTTATATTTTGATTTGTAGGGTTCCAAGAGCGATAAAGCATATGTAAAGTTTCATAAGGCTTCTTTTGGTATTCTTATATCTACTGATGCTATAGCTCGCGGTATAGACTTTCCTGGTGTTGGTATTATCATTCAATATGATGTACCTTTTGATACTCAGGTGACGCCAAAATTTCGTTTTGTCTTGTTGCAAAACTCATAATTTGCTTAGGAGTATTGTCATCGTATTGGCCGTACTGCACGTGGTGTTAATGGGACTGGTATTGCTATTCTGTTTTTACTATCAACTGAGTTGGCATTCGTTGATTTGCTTGAGTCTCAAGTTGACAGGACACTTGTTAGATATGAATATCAGCTTGAAGACGATGATACTTACAAAAAGGTAAGTAGACAAGGATTGACTGTATGTAAGCTCATTTCTCTTTTTCAGCTTGCTTTAGCGCATAAACACGTACCTGGGATGGTAGGCATGCGTAGAGATGTTGTTAGTAAAGTGTCATATGCGTATACTTTGAGAACATCAAAGATTGCTTTTTTGAAGAGTAACTTGAGGCTTGTTCGAGATTCTTTTCCTTTTGTCAATTGTAAGTTTACCAAATTAAACAAACAGCAAGTGGATGAAAAACTAAAGGTACTACAATCACGTGAAGTGCCTTGATGGATTTTTTTTCAACAAAAACAAAATAACAATTTCCTAGGACAACACTTTTGCTATTGGAGAAGTTCATTACTCTCCTTCACGAGATCATAAATGGGTGGAATTATCACAAGAGAGTGCATCTATTTTTGGAACTTCACGTGTTGATGTGACACGTTATATTTCTCAGCTCTTACACGGTGACACGTATGTTGTTTATTGGTAGTTAAAAACCTTGACTTACAGGTATTTATAGCGTTGCTGTGCAAGTTTACCAACCTCTCCTGAAGCACCTGTCTGAAGGTATTTATGGAGATATTGTATTTAATATGGGTCAATGTAATAGCAAGTCATCAATTGCTGGTTACATACGATCTGGTACGGTTAAATGAATGCTCTACGAGTTACTTATTGTTAACTTTTTTTTTTGACAGACAAAACTTTTGTCCCGCTGAACACTCGGTATCATAATATGACAGTTGATTCATTTGATGTTTCTAACCTGGTATGTATTATATTCGTCCTCTTGAAATAGTAGAGATAGCCAAGCCAGAAATTTTATTAACATGGTTTAATTGTAGAAGAAGAAAAAAATGTTGCTTGGTGTAGCAAAGTTTTTGAAATGGAATGGAGATAAGCCTATTTGCAAAATAATATCAGTATCGGATTCTGCTAATTTGGAGAATTGTGATCAAATTGAAGAAGTTTTGATGACCACATATGATCTAACAAGAACAGAAGAACTAGAAACTGAAGTACACAAAAAAGTTCAATCCACATTTTTTCTTATCTTTTACTTAATAGTACCAAAAACTCGAAATCACTGATGACCAGTTGGTTGGAAGAAAAGATTTACGTAAGGCTTGCATATTTACTATCGATCCAGATGTACGTTGTTTTGCTGAGTTAGAACAGTGAAGATTTATCAATCAACTTTTTGCTAACTTTTTCCGTTTCCAAGGGTGCAAAAGATCTTGATGATGCTCTGAGTATAGAAACGTTAGATGATGGTCGTGTTGTTGTTGGTGTACACATAGCAGATGTATCCCAGTTCATTCCTGTTGACAGCGAATTGGACAAGATAGCAGCTAAGAGGAGTACTACATTCTATTTACGACAATTTTCAGTTCCAATGTTACCAAGGTATGTTCAATTCAAAAAACACTTTGTGAAAGGCTAACACGTGTTATTATAGAAAATTTAGTGAGAATCTATGTTCTATTCTTCCTGGCGTTGATAGATTCGCTGTATCAGTGTTTATGACATTTAAAGGGGTAAGCACGAGAAGAATAGTTTGTGTTCTAATAACTGCTTTAGCGAAAGCTTGAGTCATCCACATTTAGCCGTTCTGTGCTTAATACCTGTGTTCAACTTACTTATGAAGAAGCTCAGAAGTATCTCAATGATGTACTGTTAAGGCATAATATTTTAATCTAACAAAAGGTTTAGGAAATGGATGTTGTTCCACAAGAACGAATTCATAATGGTAATTTCTCTTTTTCGTTTCTATGTTTTTTCGGACTTACTTTGTTTTAGGGTTTACGGAAAAGGACCTATCAAAGACCATTAAAGAGCTAAATGCTATATCCGTGATACTAGGGGACCAGAGAAGGAAGAGAGGCGCATGTACGCTGTCAATGATTGAACGTTCTATTGCTTTTTTTTGACGTTTTTATAAAGGTGAGTTCCATCGTGTTGAACTTGAGGTTCAACTGGACGAAGAAGGTAAACCATTGGCTTTAAAACCGAAAGATAAAAAAGATGCTGGAGAACTAGTGGCACAGGTAAGCAAACAAAAACAGTAACTAACTTTTTTCAATGAAACATTATCTAACATAAAAAATAGTTGATGATTCAAGCCAATTGTGAAGTAGCTTCAGCGCTTGTTAAATCTCCTCTCGTAAAGCATGGTTCGTGTTTATTACAATATTGTTTTCTTAAGCTATTTGATGAGCAAAGAATCATCTTCTTACGGTTTTATTGTTTAGCTCTTATTCGTATGCAACCTGGTCCAAAGCAAGATCGATTGTGGCCTATTTTAAGACACACTGCATCTACTTTTGGTATTAATGTTATTGGTATGGAAGTTAACGCAGCGATGAGGAAAATTAACGAAGTCCTTCCGAGTGACTTATCCCTACAGTACGATTTGTTTTGTTGATATGTTGTCTTTTTTTTCTCAATAAGTTGGAACCTATTTAACGTGTTATAGGGCATTTAACTTGTTGATCATGAGGGCATTATCTCCAGCAGCATATGGCTTTGTTGAGAGTACGTATTCTTATTGCTATGTATTCCTCCATTATCATGAGGATAAGATAACAAACAGCTCGCTAACGAGTTGTATAGCTGATGTTGACTGTGCTCATTGGGCTCTTGCTGAACCTCTGTATACTCACTTTACATCGCCTATTAGAAGATATGCTGACTTGATAGTTCACAGATTATTGATCCAAATAATTGAAAACAAAGAAACAACACGTGCGCTAAACAACAAAAAAGAACAAAACCTTTACATTCTATTTTTCTTACGGTTTTGTATAGAAGCTATTCCATCTTCGCTCGCTCTTGGACAAGTTTCTCAACGTCTCAATGAGCAAAAGAAGAGTACAAGGGATTTAAGATCAGATTTACAAGAATACCTATGCTACGCATACACTATTAAGCCAAAACTCCTTCACGCAGTTGTTGTTAAGGTATTTTGATTCTGCTCTTTTTTTTTGTTGACATCTCATGCTGACCTTTTCTTTTTTTTTAGCTCTCCAATAGCTCCTGTGAGATTATGCTACCTATGTTCGATATGAGACTCACCCTTGGTTTTAAGAAAGCCCTTAAATGTGGTTACTTTGAGCATGATTATAAAACTGAGGTTGCATACCTCTTCTACAAAGAAAAACCAACAAGTGAAAAGGTAACTCAATCAATGTCTCCTTTTCTTTTTTCACTTTTTTGACATGTCTCAGCACGTGATATTTTTGCTAATTGTTTTTCTTTTAGTTCATTGCAGGAGAACCTGACTTCCCATTTGTTGTACCTCTATCAAGGTTCACAGAGTTGAGTATTATGCTTGAAAGAAAAAACAATAACTTTATTGTTTCTGATGTTGGTTTCTTACGTTTTGGTCCAAGATCTGTTGAAGCTATGAAGTAATACTGTATCTGTAATTTGTAATTATTTTGTAGATCAATTACCAAAAGCTGTAAACAGTTTGAACAATAAACAATAAATCAATGATTAGAACTGCCTCCATCTGTCATTTGGTTGCTGGCATTCTGGATGAGTGCTGATTATAAGTGTGCTCAATATTGTCACTTGATGTTTGATATCATACATGATGTTGTTGGATATGATACAGTATTTTAACAGTCAGACAGTAGCAGTATCATGAAAAACACAGTATTGTGAGAATTGTGAATAGATTCAAAGGACATCTTTGAAATGTGACAGAAATACTGCTGAGTTCAACAGCAAGTTTACATCCCTTCGATTATTGTTAGCTGCTTACAAGTTTTTTGATCATGAAAAGAAACGCCTGCTATCAAAATATCACTCTTGTCTATTAGTCTTTGAGCGTGTCCAATTCATAAAGAAAGTGCTGTAAATTCTTGAAAATAAGAAACAGCTCAAGCCTTGTGAGTTATGAGACAGCGCAAGTGAGTGACTAAAAATGTGTCAAGCTTACTTTTATGATAAACTTGCTGGTAAGGAAGTTCAAGTGATCAATACTTGCATGTAGTAGAGTTTTTCCATTCAGTAGAAGCCATGTCACTGGACATCCAAGATTACAAGAAAAATACACTAGTTTGACTGAACACAAAAAGGCGGCGTCACCTCAATTCAAAGTGCAAATTCACACCACTTATTGGGTATACAAAAAGGGAACAACAAACTCTTTGTTGTTGTAAAGGATTTTCCAACAAAAATTTTTTTTTTTTGGTTTTTTTTTTGTTTTTTTTTTGTTTTTTTTTGGTTTTTTTTTTTTTACATTCTTGGTTCGCCTTCGAATGCCATTTTTGCTAGATCTATGTCATAGCTGGATATCATTATGATATTTGATACGCCTGTAGGTGGGTAGTAGAGGTCTTCTACCTGTGGGTCCCAAGTCAGAGCGTATGTGTAGTCTGGTTTGGTATTAACCAAGATGCTTTTAGGGACTGTGACCGTGACTTTAATCACTAATGGTCTGCCCAGTAGAGAATTGTATTTTTTACGAGCGTACTTTCGCACTGCTCGGAGTAGTCTTGACATGTCAAGCAGAAGTATAGATATTATAGTTGTAGTATTCGTATGCTTCCACTAGATAAAAAATCGGTTTTGCTTTTAACCAAGTAATTTCTTGTTGCAAAAAAATTGTGGTTTACCACGGTTTTTGAGAAAACCGGTCCAATGCGTTGTACACATTAATTGAAGCATATTGAGTCCAATCATTAGTAGAAATAAGGATTTCGATGTTGGGATTTAAGATGTGGAGTTATGAAGTAAATCGAGAGTGGATTGTTGAGAAACAAATGTGAAAAAAAGTGAAATTCGAAAAAAGCTTAAATGCAACTTACAGCAGTTTCTGCGCTCCTGCGTTGTGTATTCTACGCATATTTTGATACTAGTCTATATTTATAATGGATAGTAAGGCAATGAGAATATGGAGAACCGAGAATTTGCGTAATTAACGTTTATTTACTAGTGGTATGTTATTAAATGTAAACCAAGGTGTTTTTGTGTTGTTCTTATCCAAAAAAAGGTCGATCTCTCTGTTGTATCTTCTCTCAAGCTCTCGTCGCTCAAAACATGCCACAATTTTATAATATAAATTAATCATAGCGTCGGTGACGGTTTGAACCAGAAACCTGCCTTTTCGTTCAAAAAAAACGTGATCGTACCGTTACCGATTTTCTGTTGACTTTGCTCTACAAAACCAGCTTGTATGTAATATTAAGAGTAGTCGCATAACTGTGACCATTGTAACGATTTTGGCGCTCTTTTAATTCAAATATCATCTGCCTTTCTTTTGTAGATTCTAATTCATTAGCAAGAGCCACAACGCCACCTCTGAGATTCACGATACCTGAAAAGCTCTTTCTAGCTGGTTCTGCGTCAACGCAGCGATCACAGTTAAAAACTCGTAACCATGGCTCATTAGCTTGTTGTGGCTCGTAGAATATACAAGCGCTTTCTGTGATCTACATGCTGGCTGGTTTACGCCTTTGGAAACCGTTCACATACTGCCGAGAATATTGCCGCTAATAGACCTTTGGTTCGCTCATAATAGATACAATGCCAATGTTCAAAGCCCTTAAGCCTTGTTTCAGATAATGCCACATTGAGCTTGAGATAGCCGTGTAGTTAGATATGTGATTTGTAGTTGATATATCAGTACGTAAGACGCGAAATGTCTATTGTCGTGTGGGTACGCTACATTCGTCAAGAAACAAAAGAAGAGTTAATAACTTTTACTATTTTAGTGTTGCACAATACAGCCTCACGTTCCAGCGTTATCTCCTTTATCAGTCACAGCAGTTCTGCTCAGATTAAAAAATCACACACGTTAGAAACACGCAATTGTATTAGAGTGTACCTTGCTTTGTTCTCAACAAGTTGTCGATAAGCCAAAGACTTATTCGAAAAGAGGTACATTACTGACATTGACTGGCATCGTAAACAAATCAGAAGTCTATCACAAAAAGGAGAGCACTCGAGTAGACAAAAATAGCAAGAAGCGCCTTTACAGTCTACTCTGTATTTCGTCAAAAATATTGATCGAAATTTGATTGCTTTTCCGTTTTTCCACAGTTTAGCCATAGGATCGTTGCTTTTTATAACCCTCCAAAATGTTCAGTTACACACTGCGTTGGAAGCAGCTGCGAAGAGCTCCAGTATCGCTATCAGCGTACCTTTCTTTTCTTCAGTAACAAATAAAGGATGAAATATCTTGCTGGAGTTCATAACATCCCTCCGTGGAACCAGAGTTAATTGTGAAGATTTAAAGGCACTCTTGGCATTCACATAGTCTTAACTCCACTCTTGTTACATGTGAAAGTACTTTTAGGTGTTCATATGTTTCACTTACATTGCACCAGCATAACCAGTGAAGGCATTAGATATCTTGCTCGTGTTCATGCCATTTGTCTTGCTTATACTTCAGTAACAGATGAATGCATAAGTGCTTATATTTATGACAAGACGGTTCTTTTTTTTGCATTTAAATGATAACATTGTATTGTAAGTTAGTGGCAACTCCATTACAACGAAAAAAAAAGTACAGAAACACTGAACTCAACTTTTCTCTTCAACAAAAAAAACTACAACAAAGTAATACATATCAGAAATCGTTTATTGAGAATGAACCACAGTTGAGGAACACAAAAAGTTCGAAACACACGGCGTATCAAACTCTACAGAGCTCCATATTTGAGGTCAAGTATAAGGGGACAATAGGAAGGAACGAAACGAAAGAAGAGCAAAGCAATTAACGTAGAAACCCTTTCTTCAAGAAAACACTAATGAAATCATCAAATAGCCTTATTTAAAACCATTTAGGGTCGCTTGAGCTCTTACCAGGTTTTCCTTTGCCAGCGCCACCTTGAGGTCCACGTCCGCCCATACCTGGTCTTTGGTGTCCTCCTGGTCTACCAGACTGTTGAAATCTACCTTGAGACGACTGAGCGGACCTAGCAGTGTTTCCAGTTGTAGACCTAATAACATTGCCTGTGTTGCCTTGAGGTGGTGAAGGAGCCTTAGGCTTGACTTGTTTTGGAGCTTCAGTAGTCTCAGTAGCCTTTTTAGCTGCAGGAGCGTCGACTAAAAGAGCCAAGAGTTAACGAGAGAAAGTTTTTTTTGAAGGTTCAAAAAAAATAATGAAATTCTGCCTCTGATGAGGACCAACTTGCCTTGTCCAAGTAGTCTTTGGAGTGTCTTAGTGCGCGCTTTCATCTTACGGAGTTCCTCAGCACTTTCGTTCTTGGTAGAAAGCTTTTTCTTCAATCTGAGCGTAGAAAACGTCTTAGCGGTTAAAAAGATAGCGTGTGGAGTTTAAAATGAAAGATATAGCGTGAATGGCGTCGATAAGCGATATTTTATGTTGTCTTGTACCTATCGACTTCTCTTTCTAGTCTAGCGTTCTTTGCGCGCAAAGATTTGCCCTCTAGTATGGCATTAAAGATAGAAATGGCGGTTTTTTTTGTTTTTCGTTTAGATTGTATACGTACCTTTTAGAATATCACCAATAGTCATTTTTGAGAGTGGCAATGGTTTCTATTTGCAAAAAAAATAAGCTGCGCATTCAATTAAAAGCACCACAGGCGGTAGTGGTTAGGCGTTTCACTTGTTTTTATGGCCAAACAAAATAATTGTAGCCGTTAGTGACGCAATATTGTTTCTCGTACGTCTGCTTCCTCTTGGATGACTTGAGTGTTCTTTCCTGTTGGAGCAACGCTAATAGCAATTAGAGCAAGCTTAGTGATTTTTTTTGCTTACGCGTATTTCTTTACTTGCACAGAGGCAGCATATCTTGATCTTCTTTGCGTGCGTGCGCAAGCTGTAGGTCTAGAAAAATACTTAGAAAGCTATTCTTCCTCTCTAAACAGCGAATTACGACACTATTGTGCTCCCTTTTAACCAATATTTGGATGAAAGCAAATAGCGTCGTCTAAAGAAATAAAAACAGTACCTGGTGATGAAGCGGTACATTGTCTGTAGTTTTATCAGTGATTATTCACCCTTTTTTGTTTCATTAAGTCGCGCTCAGGCAGAAAAGTTTCGACGTTTTTTTCACTTACCAAAATGTCTGTTGCAGGCGACACACCTCGCGGTATCATCCTTGCAAGCCCTGTTCTTCAGAAGAACGAACGCATCAAAACTAAAGTGTTCAGACAAGTACCTGATGCCAACTTGTATGTAGCCACAGAGATTGCAAAATTAATACGCTCTGATAAAAAAACCGTTGTTCTCGGTCTCGCTACCGGTTCTACGCCAGTTGGTACAAAAATTGGCCAAGTTGACTTTGAGACTTTAACGTAACGGATACTCCTAGGTGTATACAAGGAGTTGATTCGCATGCATAAAGAAGTACGCAATTCGTTTTTTCCATAAAAACTTAGTATGTTCAGGAAGGCTTGTCTTTTAAAAAGGTGGTGACGTTTAACTTGGACGAATACTATCCGATTAAGAAAGACGCGTTTCAAAGCTACAACAGATTTATGCGGTAAGCTTGCAAAAGCGTTAATACCACTATCAAACGCCTAACGCGACTAGGGAACGGTTGTTCAATCACATTGATATACTACCGGAGAACATTAACATTCCAGACGGTGAATTACCGCTAGACGTACGCTAATCGTTAATTGCGAGCGTCAGCGCGCTAACATGTCCTCAAACAACTTTTGTTTAACCCGATTTTCAGGAAGTTCGCGAATACTGTCAAAACTATGAAAAGAAGATTGCTGCTTGCGGTGGTATCGATTTACAACTACTAGGCATCGGTAGAACTGGACACATCGGTAGGTTTTAATTCACAACTTTCTTAGTTTTTATTGCGCCATTGTATGTTTACCAAGGCGTTTAGGGTTTAACGAGCCAGGATCTAGCAAGAAGTCTGTAACGAGATTACTATACTTAGACAAAAAGACGAGAACTGACGCTGCAAGCAGTTTTTTCAGCGTTCATGCCGTATGTCTTTATATTTTTTCTGTTTTTTTTCTTTCTACCGTGCACACATTATGCATGGTGCAAATTATTTTAAAATCATGCACACTGTTCATATGGCGTCCTTTTATTTGGTACCATTGTTCTAACTTATTGACTGTTTCTGCCTAGGTACCAAAACAAGCAATCACAATGGGTGTTGGTACTATCCTCTCTGCTAGAAAGATTTTCATGCTCGCTTACGCGGAGCATAAAGGCATGTGATTCATATCTTCCGTGATTTGTCACGTGACTGCGCTTACTTTATTTAGCACATATTATAAAACGGGCAGTTGAAGGTGAGATTGATGAAAAAGTTGCTGCTACTTTTCTACAGGTTAGTCTCAACACAAAAACGCCACTTCCTCTTATAGTCACCGTGTAGGAGCATCCAAACTCTGAGTGTGTCATTGACATGGCCGCTGCTAATCAGATATCTCGCTCAAAGTGCCCTTGGACACTTGTAGGCAATGATACTGATTCGCACATCGAATGGACAGACAAGTGCGTAATTATTAGCTCGGTTACTGTTTTCTAATGCTCCTACTTTAGACTCATCAGGAAAGCAGTTATATGGTTGTCTCTTAAGATCAAAAAACCAATTCTCAAATTAACAGAAGAGGATTACACTGCAGGTCACTTGACTGTACTTCTACGTGATACTCCAGTACACAAGTTGAACATTAGCGTATTTAAGCACTTGCAATCAACCATCACTGGTTGGTGCGTAAAAATCAATTGTGCTTGTGCAAATTATAACGCATTGTAGGCCAGGTGGTAAACCTACAGCATTGACAGCGTCAGGTGATATTAAAACTGCTCAAAATGCTGCTAATGTACGAAACATAAATTAAAACTCAATATTTTGTAGAATTATTACTAAAACAAAGCCCTAGGTAAGCGCTCATCTTGGTGGAACAACTACACGTCTTCCTCAGGATTATATCATAACTGACTACACTCACATAAGTGCTGCAGTCAACCCTTTTATTGACAACTCCCTTTTTCCTAAAAAGGTATGTTGCATGTTTGTTAAGTTTTGCGTTGTTGTAATCATTAATGGAACCTATGAAGGTTTTGATTTTTTCACCTCACCCTGATGATGACGTCATTTCAATGGGCGGTACTTTCATCCGCCTATGCGAGCAAGGTCACCAGGTATAGTCATTCGCACAATAGTTCTTGTTATTCACTGTACTCACAGGTACATGTCGCATACCAAACTTCTGGATCTATTGCTGTTTGGGATGAGGATGTAAGACGTTTTGCAGACTTTGCTGCTCAATACGGTAAAATGTTTGGCATTGAAGCTGAGAAATTAGCAGAAAAGAAAGCTCGCATTGATGTACGTAAAAGTTTTTGAAACAAGATGATTTATGATGCCTTGTTTTCTTATATTGAGTTCCCGTAGGCTTGTATTAAATCTAAGAAACCTGGTGAACCTGATACAAAAGAAATCTTAGAGATCAAAGGCATTATACGTGCTACTGAAGCAAAGTAAGAGAGACTTGCAAACAGCTTTATTCTTTTCACCTTGTACTTATTTTTTTTCCTTTTCTTCTCATAGATCCGCTGCTCTCTATTGTGGTGCTGCACCTGAGAATATTCATTTCTTGAATATGCCATTTTACGAATCAGGAAAAGTCAAAAAGAATCCGCTTTCTGATAAAGATATTCAGATTATTAAAAACTTAATTGAAGAGATCAAGCCACAGCAAATCTATGCAGCAGGTGTATGTATAAGACTTACTTAACTTCTTTAACGTGAGAACTCACTCTCTTTTTGTAGGATTTGTCTGATCCTCACGGAACACATCGTCAGTGTCTTCTAGCAATATTAGATGCTTTGCAACTTGTCAAAACTCAAGATTGGTTCAAGAAGTGTCAAGTGTTCCTTTACAGAGGCGCATGGCAAGAGTGGTGCGTTACTAGTAATCTCAGCTTGTTATAATTAAATTGTATTGATAGGGAGCCTCATGATATTGAAATGGCTCTTCCATTGTCTCCAGTAGAATTAAGACAGAAGAGATTCGCCATTTTCAAGCATCAAAGTCAGAAAGATACGCCAGCGTTCCCTGGATCTGATCCGAGAGAGTTTTGGCAACGTAGTGAAGCGAGAAACAGGTACATTTGTTGACATTTTTTATTGAATTTTTTGTTGACAAGTGCCTTTAGAAACACTGCTAAGCTTTACGATGCGTTGGGTCTACCTGAATACGAGGCAATTGAGTGTTTTGTTGAATACAATGTATTCAAGGACAACGAAGATATCCCATTGTAGGTTCAATCGCGAACACAATAGTTTTTAAGGCAATAAAAGGGCTTTCTTCATGCTTCTCGTTAAAAAGTGTCATAGCGTACCTCTGCTTCTCTTTATTTATTGTATGTGTTTGTTTTACGCGAAATGGACAGGTGTCAACATTGTAGAACTGCAGTAGTTTGTGCTTTTATTTGAAATTGTTGGTAAAAAAGTGACCAAAAAACAAAAACATCAATTACTGAACGAGAAAGCATGTTGAGCTGGATATCTCGTATTGTGGGATATAACACACCTACTACTATAATAGAATGTGCCAAAGAGGGGTATATGGCTGGTTTGGAGAATTTTGAAGGAGATGTAGACGAATTACGCGGTCCTGACGGGTGTACTGCGTTAATGGTTGCTTGTCAGTGCGTTAACAATTTTCTATGTTGAAGGGCGTCTAAAAAATTATTTAAATGCGCCACCGCTCTGTAAATAAACTAACATTGTCGTAGACATGGTCAAATAGAATTTGCACAAAAACTGCTTACAATGGGTGCTGATCTCGATGCCCGTAGCGGCCAAAAATTCACACCATTGCACGTTGCGGTATACAGCCAGTACGCTAAAAAAGATAGTATCACTTTTTTTAATAACGCTTTGAATAGAGCCGAAAACGTACTCATAATGTCGCTTTTGAAGCGCGGTGCAGCATTAGAAGCTTGCGACCAAAATGACTTTACACCTTTACACATGGTACGTCATTGTTCTTGAAACGGTATTCAACGTGTTCCTAGGCTTGTACAGAGAATTGCCTCAGACTTGTAAAGCTTCTTATCGAAGAAGGCGCTGACATCAACGCACAGAGTACGATTAACACGTTAAACTCTACAATTTCAGTGAAACAATCGATCTAAAGCGAGACTTCTTCCTACGGGACTAACTTTATTTTTTTTTAGCTAACATGGGTTTTACGCCGCTTATTGTAGCATCTTGTAATGGATTTTTGGACATTGTAGATTACTTGATTGAGAAAAAAGCTGACGGAAAGTTACGAACTTTCAAAGGCTTGGAAACTGCTGCTATCTTCTCAGTACGGTATGCTAGACCCACCAACTTAATATAGTACTAAGGAACTAATATCTTCATTAGATCTAAACAGACGGAAATCACAAAGCGGTTATTAAAGGCGTACCCTGAAATGTTGGATCTTGCTACAGTACGTCTTTTTTTTTTCTTATTTACGCGTTCTGTTTTATACGTCTCACATCTTAGTTATGATTTTAAAGAAACTGATTTTTACTAATAGGTATCCGGTGGAAATTGCCTACACTTTGCTGCTCAGTTATCAGATATTGGTGCGTCATCGAATCCATAAAACTTGTCTGTTTCAAGGTTTTTTTTCGTGGTTTTAACCGTCTTTTTGTAGAAATGGTTGATTACTTATGCTCTCTGGGTGCTGATATCAACTCTCAAAAGAAAAACGGTGGAACTGTATTGCATATTGCTTGTGAGATGAATAAGGTTGATATGATCACACAACTATTAGAGAGAGGTGCTAAAATTGAAGCAACATCCGCTTTTGGAACAACAGGTACAAAACACTTATTCCTTTCTTATTTTATTCTTACCATTTTGTTTTACATAGCTTTACATCATGCTTGTAATAAAAAACGTTATGAGGTTTTGAAAGCACTACTAGAGATTGGTAAAGCATCTGTAGTATGTCAAGATAAAGATGGCCTCACACCTCTACATGCATTGTGTTCATCTCCAGTACGCTCTTTTTCTATTTTAAACCCAACATCTTAGCTCTTAATGCTATTCATTCGAATTGCACCTTTGGGTTCTTTTTAACGATAAAGACATGCTCTTTTTTTGCGCATTTGATTAGTACTAATCTAGATCTTCTGTAGAAAGCAGAACACGAAGTCTCTATAAAAATGGCTGAACTTCTTTTGAAGAGTGGTGCTGATCCTAATGCTGGTGATAACTCTTCAGCTACTCCATTACATCATGCTGTTTCTAGAAAATATCATTTGGAACTTGTCAGATTTTTACTTGAGGTACTTAAACATTCTAACATAAACTGTTACCCTCCATTCGTACAACAAAAAACTAAGCTTCAACCGTGCATTTTGCGAAACTTTTTTTTGCTAGTTTCTTGACTTTCTATTTCATCTTTGATGAATTGTATACCTCTTTATTTGATTATTTACTTATCTATTCAATAGAATAAAGCAAATCCTACACAAGCAGATGACTACGGATGGACACCATTACATTTAACGATGAATATGTACAATCATCCACCAATGGTTGAACTTCTTAAAGAGTATTGTGATAAGAACTATCCTGAGTTTATGAAGACATTTGATCCTAAATTAAAGCGTAAAGAACTTGCAGGTAAAGATTATACTTCCAATGAGATGGTTGTTAAAGAAGCAAACGTCTTTTTCAACAGAAATAAATAGATTACTTTTTTTGAGAAAAAAATAAGAAGCTCCAGTGTTTTTCTTGACCATTTTTTTATTTGGCTGTACTTTGACTTACGCAGTCTTAGACAAGTCTGCGTATGCACACCATGAACTATCAAAAGATGAGCGTGATGCTGTACTTGGTGATGTTTCATTAGAAGGCATCGCTGAGAAGATAAAGACAGGAAAGATAAAAAATGTGATTGTTCTAACAGGTGCTGGTATTTCAACGAATGCTGGTATCCCTGATTTTAGATCACCTGATAAGGGCATGTATACAACCGATATTGTTCAAAAAATGGCCAAGGTTGGCGGTAAAGTATCATTCTCAGTAGCGAATCTTGTTGCAAATCCAGAAGACTATTACGCAGTTGTAAGAGCTTTGTTCATGCCTGTTGTCCGTGGAGATATTAAGTACGTTTTTGAGTATATCAATGGTCTTCTTTCAATGTGTCTAAAGTTATTTGTAGGCCAACTGCTGCACATCACTTCATAAAGCTTCTGAACGACAAAGGCGTTTTGGTTAGAAACTATACACAAAACATCGATAATTTAGAAGGCGTTGCAAATATTCCTGCTGATAAAATGGTTGAAGCTCATGGTTCTTTCCGTGGTGCGAGATGCGTAGCTTGTGGTAAACATTCCTCTGATATGGATGCATTTTGGGCAACAGTTGAGAAAGAGGTGAGAAGCTTACAGCCTTGCCTTTTTTATATTTGAAGATTTCTTACATTTTTAATCCAGGCTGTACCACACTGTGTTCATTGTGGTGGAATAATGAGACCAAATGTTGTTGCATTCGGAGAATCTCTACCAGCTCGATTCCATGATGTTCAGGCTGTACGTACTTAAAAATATTTGATAATTTTTTTTTGAAGTCTTGTAAGCACGTGAAGCGTGTTTCATTCAAAAAGCCTATTATCATAACTTATCGTTTTATAGGCTGACTTTGAGGATTGTGATTTGATAATAGTACTTGGTACTTCTCTTACTGTATACCCTTTTGCTGCTCTTGCCAATACATGCTCTCTAAAGACACCAAGATTGGTACGCCTCTCTAGAATTGTTATCAACCACAATACTCACGCTGATGTAGCTCTTCAATCGTGAGGCTGTTGGACCTTTCGCAAAGAGTGTTTGGTTTGGTAAGAAAGATGATGATTGTGTTAAACTAGAGAATAAAAATGAGGATAAAGAGTGCTATAGAGATGTAGCATTTATTGGAGATATTGATGGCGGTGTAAAGCACTTTTCAAGTTTACTTGGATGGCAGGATGATCTAAAAGCGCTTTGTGAAAACTAGAAAACCTCTCATGAATCAAGGATAATAGATCTATCAGTATACTATCACTATTGTTAAATAATAAAAAAACCCGACGAGGGACTTCCTAGAAAATGGTTACAACTCTTTAGCTCGAAAATACCTTCATGATTTAATGAACGTTTAGTTCACCCCACGTGTTCGAAATACCTTTCGTAATTGTTTCTTGCACTTACAGGAAAGTACTGTCCTTCATGAAATGGGCCTTGTGTAGTGATCATAACAAACACTTTATTAAGTAAAACGACAGGTCTTTCATGTTCTGGGAAGCTCGCTTGTATAAGAATGTGATCATGTAATACTATGCGTAGCATGTATTTCACTAAAAAGATCGGACCAAATAACACCGTTCATCTGGTTGCAACAGCTAAAGCAAATGTGTAAAGCCTTTGAACTCAAATTGTTGATGATTTGCTTCCGTATGCTTGTGTATCTGAGATTTATTTGAAAAATGGCAAGTTAGCTTCAGCGCAAGCTGCTCTTTAGCTCACCCAACTTGGTTATGTGATAAAACCATTCTAATGTGTCAACTGATAAGCTACAACGCGGGTTGGGTGTGCACTACTTTCGCGAATTGATTAGAGCCACGATTGACTAAAAAATGTGCTGTTTTCTGCAAAAATGTTGTACAAAAGGCCTCCTAAAGAACAGATTTCGAGAAATACTGCAAACCCTTCAACACATGCAAATAGTGAGATTACGCGACACTTGCCAAATTAAAAAAGTCACGTGTTTTCTAAGATACAGTTAACCATACTAATGTTTACCAGGGCTTGTACAACACTTGATAGCATGATACCTGCACTTGCTACAACTGAAGTAAATAGCCTTTTGAAAACAATAATTACGTATTCTCAACAAGTATGGCATTGACACGAGCTACCTTTAACTATAAATGATGTTTTTTATGTCCGAACGCTAAGGGATTTACCTCTTTCTACTCTACTTTTTATGCAACTGTCAAGAGTTTGACTTACTTTCAACAAGATGTTTATAAAGGTTTGAATGTAAAGAGTTTTCTGCACTAAGTAGTTGGTGCGAAAAAAAAAAAGAGAATCTCACTGTACTAAAGCCTTGGTGGGTCTTCATGATAGGTCTACATAATTGAAGGCATATAACAAAAGCGGGTGCCAAGGCGCTTAAACGGGACAATTGTTTGTTTGTATCAGGCTTTTTTAGATGATTGTTCGGATAGGAAAGCCTTAGAGAAATATGAATCTTTATAAATGTTCATACTTCCCAAATCTCTAAGGGTACATGCTTAACTATAAAATAAAGGGTCAGAAATTTCGCAGTTTTTGTCACGTGCCGGACAAAATAGTTTACCCGTCGTATGTGTCGGAGAAATTAGAGCTGCATTCACCGGTAATAATTAAATGGCATCTACTAAGACAACCACTCACAAGTTCTTCCATGATGTTAACTTCTGGAACAACAGAGCTGGGACAATGTCAAAAAAGACTATCGCCAATATTTTCTTGCGAGACGGTTTATTGAAAATTATAAAGGCAATGCCTCAGCCAAAGCAAGGAGAAGTAGTTTTAGATATAGGCTGTGGCGACGGGAATGGTCTGATTGTACTCGAAGAGATATATGGAGACAGTGGCGCTTCCTTTCATGGTGTCGATATAGCGCCTAAAATGATTGCTTGGTGTGAAGGCTTAAAACTTCCAAATGTAACAAAACTTGAGGTACTACAATCACTAGATTATGCAGTCGCTAACATAGATACAAGGTCCAAGATGCATGTAAGATGGATAAATTAAAGTCAAACGCATATCATCACGTGATAAGCACTTTTTGTTTGGAATTTGTTACGGATCACGTGAGCGCATTCAAAGAACTTTTTAGAGTGATGAAGAAAGGGTCAAAAGCGTATGTTTTAGCATGGTCAGGGAACACTCCATTTGCACCTGTTCAAGAAATTGCAAAGAAGATTGCACCTGAAAACCCTAGGTCATCAATGGGATATAATAAACCTATCCTAAGCAACAAGGAATACTTCAAAGATGTTGTAACAAAAGCAGGTTTTCCCAATTTTACTATTGACGAAGTGGATGTTGAATATCAAGGAACATTCGATGCTTGGTATACTCTTATTGAACCAGAAATTGTGAAGCATCTTACTTTGGAGAACGTGGAAGGGTTAAAGAAAGTGGCTAGAGATACCATAAACGAACTATTTGGTATTGATATGGAAAGTTTACTCAAAAGTGTCCGTGTTGGATACTGATGGCTAATAAAAACTAGAGATTGCCAGTAGTGCTAAAGTACTTTTCAATGAGTGTCAGGTTTTTCGTCCTTTAAGATTAAAAGTACCATGCAAATATGCTATGTTGTTTACTTGACTTAGAGACTGAAAGTTTCAAGCGTTGTTTGAGCACAGTACTTTTTATCCCCGTTTTTTTCAGGTTTTAATCAAGCATTTTTTGTGTGGATAAGATCTTTATTTATATTAGTTGTTCCGTACAAATACCAGATTTTAAAGCAATTGGTACTTGTTACCAGTTGTAAATAGGTTTCATTTAGAATATCAACAACAGTCTGTACAAGTTATTGGATCTACATTGCCAACTAGCAGACTGAACATTGACATTCATTACCAAACAAGGTACATCCAAGGTAATTATTTGGTCCCACAGTCTGTAATCTATCCGTACATCCATTGTCAATGCAAACATTCCCTCTGAGGGTAGGTTGTACAGTACAAAGACCATCAAGGTCAGGGGAAGTACATGAACATTCTGTTACTCTTACCGCTATTTAAAAGGATTAGAATAGGTTTCAATACTACTAGAGTTGTTTGTTTACCTCCAAATGTCGAAGGAAAGTAGTCATATCTCCTGCATTCCAAATCTGAACCCACTCGATCACTATTTGCAACACAGCCATTGTCAACACAATTGTCAGTTGTTGGATCATAGTAGCAACATCCACCGCTCTATTAAAACATGTAAGCGAAAACATATGAATACACTATCAAGTACGTGAGGTGCAGTTGGTGGAGCTGTTGGTGATATTGTAGGTACAAGTGTAGGTGCGTTTGTTGGAGCAGCTGTGGTAGGAGAAGCCGTTGTTGGAGTGATTGTGGTTGGGGAAGCTGTTGTTGGAGGTATTGTAGATGGCAAGTTTGTTGGAGATTCAGTAGGTGTAGTGGTTGGCGTAACTCCATCTAGATAATCGTAAGAACGGTGACGAAAGAAGTATTTACAAACAATAGAAGTACTAAACAACGTACTACAATCACAACAACAAGCACATTTGACTGTCACTTCAAAGAATTCATTTTTTTGACAGCAATTGAGATCCAACGCTATTCTATCAATAATCTGACATTCGCCAACCTCATGAACAGGAAGTCCCATACCACTACATGTTCTAAACAAATAAATTAGCTTTATAACATCTTGAGTGAATAAATAAGACGTACTGGTTGCATTGTTGTGTTGCAATAAAGCTGGCATCACTGAAGGCAACATTTACATCACAATCAGTAGATGTTCCAGTACCGAGGGTTGGTACAAAACAAGGTTCAGGTGTTGGTGCCATTGTTGGTGCCAACGTTGTAGGAGCCGTAGTAGTTGGCGGTATTGTTGTTGGTGCTAGCGTAGTAGGTGGCAAGGTGGTTGGAGGTAATGTTGTAGGTGCTACAGGTACTGTAGGTGCGAACGTCGGGGGCACAGGAGCGCACGAGCATCCTTCCCAAACTACTTGAAGTCCATAGTGGCTACCAGCATTTTCTGTTAAAACTCGAAGATTGTTAGGTCCTGTTACAAGTCCATTTGCCCTTGTAAGTTGAAACAATGGTATGTTTGCAACATCATATTCATCAAACTGAACGCAAGACATATTAAAAGGTTGTCCGTTAATACTAGCACCGTTGTAGTAATTATCAACCCAGCAACGTCCTTTTAATACTGGATTCACACATTCTATTAACTTGTTAACATAAAGTTCAATCACGTGATATTAGCGTACCTTCAGGAATATCAAAGTCGGTTGTAAATTCAACTGTTGCGTATATTGGCCTACCATATCCTCTGATCCATGTACCCTACTAGCGGAGTGAGCTAAGGTTAAAAGAAGTAGAATGAGTACTGGAGGTAGAGCGAAGTTTACTGTTGATGGTTGAGCCCAGTTTCCTATTACTACAGCAGTATATGCCAAGCAACATGTGTTTGGTATAAATAGCGGATCTCCCCAACAGTTCCTGAAACCTGTATGACTACCACCACATATTTGCCAGTGTGATTCCGGGCTCGATGTTACGAATTGATTATAGAGTCGTGCTGATGCAGGAATATTATTGAAAGCATCATCAACACCTTGTAAGAAGAATAAGAAGTAGTAGCTAAAATGTTGTTGCCAAGTTTGTACCTGTAGGATACAGTCCAAGAGAATCTAAGCATTGTTGTACTGGCTCATATGGCGGTGTTGGTGATAGAGTCGTTGGTGGACTTGTTGGTGCTTGAGTTGTTGGTGTTAAACTACCGAACAGTTGACTACATGTTTGATTGGTACTGAATCTCCATCCCAAAGCTACACACAGAGTGTAAGAAAGATTACAACAAAAATCACACAAAACGTACTGTACAAGATAGATATTTCTTCAACAGTCCATGATCGTCTGAGTTGTTGTGGTGATATACCAGGACGCATGACAGCATCAAGATGAACCAATGGATCCAAATGACCCATGCTCGTGCCGTGAGCAAAAACAGATGGTGTAAAGATGACAGGAAGTGTCTCTCCGACTCTTGGACAATCAGTTGTATCCACAGAATCGAACACAATTTGACCCAAACCTCCACTACATAGAACGTTGAAATTAGTGTTGAGCTGACTTTGTAGGTAAGAGTTTTATGTACGTTGGAGCTCCGGATGCTACCATGAATGCTCCAGTGGCATCTAATAGTGGAGTGTTTGTAGAAGCGACTTTGAGGTGTCTATCAAATAGAGAACGGCACAGCTAAATGTTACGAGTCAGCTACAATTGAATACTGCTAACACAATGTACAGGGTTTGGTGTAACGCTTCCACCTGTAGGATCAATGTAACTAATAAATCCAAGACCATGAGTCAGCTCATGTAGCATGACAGAGTAGAAATCAAATTGATTGGTAGGAGGAGCACCAGCACCGTAATGGTAGGCTAAGAAAAATAAGTGTGAATGTGATCACATACTTTCTTTTCACTTTTTTGTGATAAAATGTCAAAACATAGACACGTACTTTGTCCAAAGTTAACTTGAACGCGGATATGAGGGTCTCTACCAAAAGTAGGGTTTGTTCCAGTCAAATAAGCTTGTATTGGATAAGGTGTTTGAAATCCAGCAGCCAGAGTAAACAACGGTCCCGCTTTTGCAAGTAGAGGTGATAACGTGTTTAATGACTGTTGTACTTCAATGTGGATCTGCACTATAAAATCAAATGTTAACGAAAACGACAGTTTTACAACAAAAGGGTAATGGTTCTGCTACTTTTCAAACCAAAAAAGTACCTGATGGAACTCCTGTTGGTAAGGCAAACGTGTTACCAACATCCAACAATACCGATTCAAGGACCTGACGTCTTGTAGCGCCATCTGTAGGGTTGTTGAATCCTGTACCGACATCAAGATAATCTATCTCCCACGAGACACTTGAAGTTGTAACCTAGACAGAAAGAAATTACAAAAAAGTTGATGACGATATCAGAGGTAAAGGTGAATACAAGGTAACTTGCTTTAAACAATCAAAATACGTACAATCTGGATCTGTTCAATGTTTCTTTTGGTTTCCGAGGGTGTTACCTCAACGCAGTCATAAGTTGTGCACCATACAACCCGTGGTTTTTCCTTTTATTGTAGATAAGTATCATCGGGTTTAACCCAAATGAAGATACTGTACCTGCTCTTCGTTGTTATTGGCATCAACGCCTGAAAGGTATAAAACCAGCAGTATTATGATTAGAAGCGATTTGCTCATGTGTTGTTGCTTGAGTTGTTGTTTGAGAAAATAAGTGTGATGTGGCAGCAAAATAGGTTTAGTTTTCATCTTTTCAGATTTGTGATTTCGTTCGGCAAAAATGCGCCGCAAGTGAAAACGTAAAAACTCACTCAAATACAGTATTTCTGTGATGTCAACATATATCTGAACTGATATGTTCAACTCCGGCACAAAGTTCATGTTTTATTTTCGCTAAAATCGATGCGACAGAATAAATTTGATAAAATACACTATCCTCTGTTTACATAAAATCTAACGCTTGGAATCTAATATTGACTATTTTCATACGTGATTTTATAGGAGGAACGCAAAAATTAGATTATTATTCAGAAACAGCCAAGTTCCACATTAGATTAGGTCTTTTCTTGTTTTTTCATGAATTTCAAGTGCGTAAAATACAACTCCTTTTAGGAGTTGTCATGTACATCCTATTAGAGTGTCACAAGCGTAAAAAACTGATTGTATCGACAATGTTTTTTTTAAAAGTAGGCTTTTGCGTACAAGAACTTTTTCATTTTATCTGTAAGTAACAATAGCCGATAAGCTATGGCTCGTCCATACAAGACCAATATGTTTGCTACCGCAAGTGTTTTAAAACAGAAAATGACCTTACAATTAATTGGGTTGCTATTGACAACTAGTCTGCACTACTTTCTATTCCTGAGCGTGTACAATAGAGATGTACTAATAAACCTTAAAATACCTTAGCAGAACTCAAATCACGGATGTCAACGTCATGAATAACAATAGTGTTGCATTGCAGTCTAGTAGATAAAACGTTGCCCATCTCACGGTGATTGTACAAAATAATATCACAGATTTATGCAGGCCCTATAGTGACACATGATACTCTCCAGTCAAAATAAGGGACTGTGAGTTGAGGACTCGGAAGACACTCTATCCCGGGTTCATAATTTTACGATCAATAAGCTTACAAAGTAGGTGAAACCTTCGAGAAAAGTGAAATAAGTTGCCAAATAATTGATTTTTTTAACAAGCTACAATCTTCCAGGTACAATAAGCAATCGTTAAAACAATATTTTACAATGATAGCCTTTAGAGAATATTACTTTAATGGAGATACACTGGTTTTGATAAAAATTCTATAGGCCACTAGTTAGAAAGAATCATGGCGATTACTATAGAAGTCACTTTTGTCAATTGAGACTGAATTCAAGGCCGCTTGAAGAAAAATACATTATACATCTAGAAAGTAACACATAGATTTGTACTTACTGTACAGCGCTCTGCAGCCGCCCAATATTACTTTGCAAAGGAAATAAAAAATTAGCTAAAATAAATGCAACGCAATAAAATTTGTAAAATACATGTGAACTTATTTTTGGCGACAACAAAAATTATATGCAAGCGCTAGTGAAAATTGTTATACTAATGTTCAATGCTTTTTTGAGCTCCGCAAAGGAACTTTTTGGCAAAATCACGAAAAACCACGTGAATCATCTGTTACCGTTCTCAGTTTCACATAATTTTTCTACATTGTCTCCGTTGCCCTTGATTACATGAAATGTCAATAAATAGCAGGGTCGGATGAGTTTGGTACCCACTGGGATTTGGTTGTTTTATTTTGCCTATTCCTGCGACAACTTGTTTTTATGCTATCAAAACATGTTATGCTACAAAGTTTGAACTAACTCTTTGTTAAAAGCCATTCATTGATTGTGAACGTTAACTCAGATTGCTTATTGTCCATTATTATCATCATAAGTTCTATGCAGAGAGACGAGATTTGTTCAGGCTTCATTTGAAGGAGTCGTTTCTCATGAAACCCATCTTAAAAGATGAAAATTGGCAAGTTTTTGTGTTGCCACATCACACTTATTTTCTCGAACAACAACTCAAGCAACAACACATGAGCAAATCACTTCTAATCATAATACTGCTGGTTTTATACCTTTCAGGCGTTGATGCCAATAACAACGAAGAGCAGGTACAGTATCTTCATTTGGGTTAAACCCGATGATACTTATCTACAATAAAAGGAAAAACCACGGGTTGTATGGTGCACAACCTATGACTGCGTTGAGGTAACACCCTCGGAAACCAAAAGAAACATTGAACAGATCCAGATTGTACGTATTTTGATTGTTTAAATCAAGGTTACCTTGCATTTACCTCTGATATCGTCATCAACTTTTTTGTAATTTCTTTCTGTCTAGGTTACAACTTCAAGTGTCTCGTGGGAGATAGATTACCTTGATGTCGGTACAGGATTCAACGACCCGACAGATGGCGCTACAAGACGTCAGGTCCTTGAATCGGTATTGTTGGATGTTGGTAACACGTTTGCCTTACCAACAGGAGTTCCATCAGGTACTTTTTTGGTTTGAAAAGTAGTAGAGCCATTACCCTTTTGTTGTAAAACTGTCGTTTCGTTAACATTTGATTTTATAGTGCAGATCCACATTGAAGTACAACAGTCATTAAACACGGTAGCACCTCTACTTGCAAAAGCGGGACCGTTGTTTACTCTGGCTGCTGGATTTCAAACACCTTATCCAATACAAGCTTATTTGACTGGAACAAACCCTACTTTTGGTACTTACCCTCACATCCGTGTTCAAGTTAACTTTGGAGGACAACGTGCGTTTCTGCTTTTTTACCAATTTTTTGTCAACAGAGCTACAACTTATGACTCACACATTTTTTCTTGTAGCTTACCATTACGGTGCTGGTACTCCTCCTATCAACCAAGTTGATTTCTACTCTGTCATGCTTCATGAACTTACGCATGGTCTTGGATTTGTAAGTAACATTGGTCCTCTCGGAGGAGGTATTAGGCCTAACTCTGTGGTATGTTCTTTTCAAGCAACGAGTTTTTTCTTTACTAACTTTTGTTTTAGCTTTATCGAACTTCCTTTGATAGACACCTCAAAGTCGCTTCTACAAACACTCCACTATTAGATGCCACTGGAGCATTCATGGTAGCATCCGGAGCTCCAACGTACATAAAACTCTTACCTACAAAGTCAGCTCAACACTAATTTCAACGTTCTAGTGGAGGTTTGGGTCAAATTGTGTTCGATTCTGTGGATACTACTGATTGCCCAAGAGTCGGAGAGACACTTCCTGTCATCTTTACACCATCCATTTATGTGTTTGGTACAAGCATCGCACATTTAGATACATTAGTTCATCCTGATGCTGTTATGCGTCCTAGTATAGCATCACAACAACTCAGACGATCATGGACTGTTGAAGAAATATCTATCTTGTACAGTACGTTTTGTGTGATTTCTGTTGTAATCTTTCTTACGCTCTGTGTGTAGCTTTGGGATGGAGATTCAGTACCAATCAAACATGTAGTCAACTGTTCGGTAGTTTAACACCAACAACTCAAGCACCAACAGGTCCACCAACGACTCTATCACCAACACCGCCATATGAGCCAGTACAACAATGCTTAAGTATGTTTGGACTATTTCCTACAGGTACGAACTTTGTCAAGTTTTGTTACTGGTTTTGGCACGTGCCAAAAGATTTGGCGTTTTATAGTCTACTTCGCTCTCTTATTTCTTTCTAGGTGTCGATGATGCGTTTAATGCCATTACTGCAACGCAAATCGGTTTCTATGGTCCTCCAACCTCTCCTCCTGAAACACATTGGCAAGTATGTGGGAGTAATCAAACAAATTTTGGCAATTGTTGGGGAGATCCAACATCTAATACACCGAACCCTTGTTGCTTGGCATACACTGCTGTTCCACAACAGAACTGGGCTCAACAAACAAATGTGAACTTCTTAATGCCACCTGTACGTATTCCAAGTGCCAATCTACAATCAATTCTAAAAAAGGAAAGGGAGCTTGGATCAGAGCATACGGTCGCCCTGTAGAGGCAACAATTGAGTATGCCACTGACTTTGAAATTCCCGAAGGTACATATCTTGTAAAACGGTTTTTACATGTGTTAAACAATCGTACTTAGAATGTGTGAATCCAGTATTAAAAGGACGCTGTTGGGTTGATAATTTCATGAACGACACTCGTATTAATGGACAACGTTTTAATATGCCTTGTGTTGCTTTCAGCGAGACAGATATTGCGAATATACCAGTATTTCAGCTTACAAGAGCCAATGGACTTGTTACGGGACCTAACCACCTTCGTGTTATTACAGAAAACGCTGGCAGTGTATACGGACTTCAAGTAGTTTGGGAAGGATGCTCATGCGCTCCTGTGCCACCTACATTTGCACCAACAGTTCCTACACCACCCACAACAACACCTCCTACAACAATGGCACCAACACCTGAACCTTGTTTTGTACCAACTCTCGGTACTGGAATATCTACTGATTGCGATGTAAATGTTGCCCTCAGTGATGCCAGCTTTATTGCAACACAACAATGTAACCAGTACGTCTTATTTGTTCACTTTAGATGTTACAAAGCTTACTTATTTGTTTAGGACATGTAGTGGTATGGGACTTCCTGTTCATGAGGTTGGCGAATGTCAGGTTATTAATGAAGCAGTATTGCGTCTTCCATGTTGTCCAGGAAACTCGTTCTTTGAAGTGACAGTCAAATGTGCTTGTTGTTGTGATTGTAGTACGTTGCTCATTGCTTATTAGTGTCTAATTGTTAACCACTCATGTAGCTGGCGTGGTACCAACAGCTTCACCTACAACTCTACCACCCACGGAACCTCCAACAACAGCTTCTCCTACCACAGCTGCTCCAACAAACGCACCTACACTTGTACCTACAATATCACCAACAGCTCCACCAACTGCACCTCACGTACTTGATAGTGTATTCATATGTTTTCGCTTACATGTTTTAATAGAGCGGTGGATGTTGCTACTATGATCCAACAACTGACGATTGTGTTGACAATGGCTGTGTTGCAAATAGTGATCGAGTGGGTTCAGATTTGGAATGCAGGAGATATGACTACTTTCCTCTGATAATTGGAGGTAAACAAACAACTCTAGTAGTATTGAAACCTGTTCTAATCCTTTTAATAGCGGCAAGAGTAACAGAATGCTCATGTACTTCTCCTGACCTTGATGGTCTTTGTACTGTACAACCTAGCCTCAGAGGGAATGTTTGCATTGACAATGGATGTACGGATAGATTACAGACTGTAGGACCAAATAATTACCTTGGATGTACCTTGTTTGGCAATGAATGTCAATGTTCAGTCTGCTAGTTGAAAACAAGAGTGACATTATTATAATTTAACCCTCCTGTACCTTAATAAAGAAGAATTGGCTATTCGTGTTTGAAACATTTTGAATTGCAGAAATAGAACTGTTTGTCAAAAGTAGCAGTCTTGAATCATTTATCGTCAAGAATTCTTGAACCTAGCAGCATTACTTTATAACATAACTAGCCTTATTGAGTATCACAATCATTGTTTTAATATGCTTACTTCTTGGTAGGACTACATGATCACTTTGGTGTCAGGACTACTTCCAAGAAAAAAATCTGTGTAATTAAAAGAATTCTGTGAATAACTGACACAATATTTATAATTAATCCTCGTCATAATCACTATGAGCACCAACAAGAAGAAATTAAGCCCTGCAGATATTTCAAAGCAGCTGGATAACGAAATGCTGCCTTTGGAAATAATAATAGAAATACTGTCTCATTCTCCTCCCAGACACATTTTTAGCACGTATCTGAGTCTTTCAAAGCGTATAAATGAACTATTACGCGGATCAAAACATATTTGGTTCAATGCTTTCAAAAACGAATGCAAGGCGTACAACCACTGGATATGGGAGTATTTGAACTATCACCAAAGCTTCGGAGACGAAACCGCTAACATTTGCATCCTACCAACTGGTACTCCGTAAATATCACTCTAAACGCCACTAACACATACTGATAGGCGAGTACAGCACCACTAAAACAAAAGAAGAGGCAATACAAAAAGTTAAAGACTTTGTTCCTAAAATAGAGTCCGGAGACTCAAAATACTGGTATTCTAAGTACAGAGTTTGGCTTGTCGGACAGCGACTTGAACAATTATTAAAAGGAGTTCGTTTTGTAAATTATACAGCAAACAATGATGCCTTCTTTAAGGCATTCTACCTTCAGTTAACACCAGAAGATGACTCTGAACAGCCTGTTTTCCAAGTATTTGACAGATTATTTAAGGACATGCCAAAAGAGCACAATGAACATTCAGGATTGATTGACTTGCTTGCACGGTCTAAGATTAGAACAGAGGAGTATGTTAATGAAGGTGAAGAGGAGTGGAAGGCAAATTTTGATAAACTTGAGGCAGGTTATTTAGAAATAGCCGATGCCAAGTATAGGTTGTTTAATTACGCATCACACAGTCTTGGAGAATGGCAGAACAATGTGGTTTTGATATATGCTATTTGTATTGATTGTGATTGCGTTGTTGGTGTTGGTTGCGTTGTGGACAACATGTGAATCCAGCAACGAAACAACAAACGCCAAACAAAAAAAATATTACACCACACCATATCTTTCTCAAGTTTTTTTGTACTCTGTAGAAAATAAACAAAAAATCGTCTGGGGCTACACTGTTTGTTGTTACGTTGTACAAACTGAAAAATGGCCAATATTGTTACGCTGTAATTTTTATTTTTTTATTGTAAAGTACAAAACTATCTCAATTCAACAAAGACGTTTAAAAAAAAACATGAAAGTCAAGGTGTTATGCCAAGAGTTTTAGCACATGATGTGCAATAATCAAGACCATCATTACCTGTACCATCTATTTCTAGAAAGCACATACTACATATCTTTTCTGTCATATCTCTAAACAAACAAATAAGAAAAAACACGGAAAACAAAAATTAAAAGGCATCTACTTCAGCGGCTTTCACAGATAAAACCCACGTGGTGCTTCACAAAATGTAACAAACTTACGATGGGTATGATTCTCTTGGATCCACGGATCTAGATTTTCGTAGAAAGCTAAAGAAAGTACTAGCTCTAACCATGCCCTCTGACTTTTTCAGATTTGAAGGAATAGAAGGTAACGCTTGTGACATTACACTGGCACTTCTTTTCTTAATTCCACCACTATCAAGCTCATCTAATGCTACTGATCCTGCATCTGCGGAAGGTATTCTTGGCGGTTGACTATAGTCACCTCTAAGAGCAGCAAGCTTCGAATCTTTTCGAGCACGCTCATAAAGAGCAGCATTTTCCCTGCGTCGTTTCCTTCGTGTTTTGATACAACACGCTATTATACAAGCAGCCATAATAAGTACAACTACTGCGACAGCAACAGCAATTAACCACACTAACATAAACCCTAGAGCATGTAAGATTATAACCTACAAATCTGCTGTTTTTGGAGTAATAATACCGTTTGGTCCATTGTTCGGCGCTTGCTGTGTTTCTCTATCTCTTTCTCCTTCTTGCGCAAAAGGATCGTTACCAGGAACCGTGCATGCAGTCCAGTCATAGCCAGTTGCATTATTGACAATAAAGACTTGTTGAGGATCAACGAATTGTACATTACACAACTCAACAGCAGCTTGAATAGCTGACTTCTCTATGATAAAAGTTAAGCAAGAATCAAAGTGAACATCAAAGAAAGGACCAACTCGTACCACCAAATCGCAAATCTATAGTCACGATTACATCTATATCATTTTGTTGTATATCACGTTTAGTACGAGTTGAAGATTGGACCGCTTCTAATCGACTAGGAGTTATTTCTAGTACTTTAGCAATAACATTTTTCATAGAATCAAATCCATCGTTGATTGTGTTTGGTGTTTCTCTAAAAGAGAGCGACACTAAACTTTCTGTTCAAATCACAGTTAGCTTTAAGTCTTTAGATCTTTTGTTCATTTTATCGTACCTCTAGGACAAGGTAGAGAATTTCGGTACACGTTAACTTTGTTTCCACTGACCCTCCAATTAGGAGTGTTGATGCCACTTGGGTATTGGTGATAAAAAAAGAAACCATGCCTTCCAGGAGAAAAGAGCTCTGGAGCTCTTTCTACTGTAAACTGCACGTTGTTATCTGGACCATATAGCACGCGACATGGTATTGATTGGTTTGATCTATAACCAAAGTACATGCGAAACTCGTCGCCTATCTTTTCTGTACATTCGACAAAAGGAACAATAGAACGAGGCTAAACAGAAATCTTTAGAACTAAGCAATACTATAAAACGTATATTGGAGACTTACTGGACATGTACCGATCTGACCAGTGAAGGCAGTTGGTTGTACGGTGACTTGAGTAGGTGTACTGGTTACTACTGGTGAAGTAGGTACGTTTGTTTGGTTAGTGCTTACAGGTTGCATTGTAGGTAGGGTGGGAGGTGAAGGTTGTGCTGGAGTGTTGGTTGTAGGTGTTTGTAGAGGGGTGGTAGGTGATTCTGGTGCACTTGGAATTGTAGGAGTGGTAGGCATTGTAGTACTAGCTGGTGATCTAGTTGGTGAAGCAGGATCTACTGGTTCTATTGGTGCTGTTGGTTCTACTGGAGCGACTGGTTCTATTGGCGCTACTGGTTCTTGGGTTGGTGCAAGTGACGTTGGTGCTGCCATCATTGATGTTGGCATGGTTGTAGGATTTATAGTGGGAGTAGTTGGCACAGCTGTTGGCATAGCTACTGGCATAGTAGTTGGCATAGTAGTTGGCATAGTTGTTGGAGTAGTTGGCATAGCTGTTGGCATAGCTACTGGCATAGTCGTTGGCATAGCTGTTGGGATAGTTGTTGGCATCATTGTTGGCATAGTTGTTGGCATAGCTGTTGGCATAGTAGTTGGAATTGAAGATGGCATCGTAGGCGTTGGTAATGGTATCATCGCATTCTATAAACATGTTAATATGTAATAAGTATACAACCAACAACATACAACAACGTTACTAAATTTGCCATCGCCTTGTGTGTTTCTTCCAATTACACGAAATGTGTACGTGTTATTAGGTACAACAGCCATATCTGTATAATCAAGCATTGTAGTTGTACTTACAAGCTTCCAATCATTGGCAGAAAGCTTACGCTGAACCCTTGAAAACAAAAGAAGTCAGACATAAACGAATGAGAAATGTGCTTACCTGTAGTCTATTATTTCAGCGCCGTTAGGATTAGGTTTATGCCATTTCATGCTTACAGCATTGCTACTTATAGTTACAATAGATAAAATTGGTATTCCTGGAGGCGCGCGGAACGAATTATATACTAGAGTTGCGCTTGGGCGTAATGGGCAAGCAAAATCATTTAAAGTTGATGAACCATAGTTTGCCTTTTTGTAATAACATTAAGTAATGATGGAGATTGTTTGGTACGTACATCTATTGATGCCTTGACAACTTCAGGACGCGTTTTCATGACATTGTCCAAAGATATTAGACATTGAGATAAAGCGGTACCGTCTCCGCAACCTTTAAAAAATGAAATTAGAAAAGAGTTTCTCTTGGTTCATCCGTACCACCACGTGACTCATGACATTCATCAATACTAAATTCAGTTATTATACCATTAAGAATTTGCCTTTGTGCAGTATAAGATAGTGCTGTGTCAGCCAAAAGGCGCTATAAAATTTGTAAACTTCAATAACAATTCTTAATAGTAACAATACCAATCGTTTTTTAAACTCAGCGGAGTAACCGTTTACGACTGCTGATTTTATAATAGAGTTTGAGGATAGTAAATATGAAGGCTCAGAAGTGCCCTATGCGGATATACTTAGAACATAAGATAGTGTTGCTAGAACTTGTGCGTACATTACGTCCAAGATATAAATAATCTCCATTTATGCTCAATCTCGTCCATTTTCCGTTAAGAGGTTTGTAAAACAGTTGGTTATAAAATGCATCGTCCCATACACCAACAATATTAGCCGCTGCCATTTCGCCTGTAAAAAGTAGGTTAGCACGTGGGTAACACAGTATTAAATAAAGCCATACTTAACACCAAATTAGCATCAATATTCTCATCGATAAAAGCTTGTGTGTCAGCGTTATTTATAGTATCTACGAGCAAACCATCAAGTCCTAACAAAAAGGTTGTTTAATAAACAGTACTCACATAGCCGACGTACCATCAACAAGATTCTTAAACATGCTATGACTTTGCGAAGGGTCTGTTAAGCGCTCCTTATAAGTCTCAAGTAGTGATTAGTACCATACACGAAAAGAGGTAAACGCACTTGTCTCTCGTAAGTATAAGAGTATCGCTGCATCAGAGAGAAATCTGATGGACAAGTTGTGCTACTTAATACCCTACAAAACAACTTAATTGATTAAGCTTATTTTTTTTTCCAAAAAATTACTCACGATGTATCTCCAGGTCCGTATGGACCTTCATGTCCATCAAGACCTTTTGAATGAAATAAATGACCTGCTCTCTCTTCTGAGAGATGCCTACAGTTCTTGTTCCTTCTTGGAAGGGATTTTTTTATCAAATCCCGATCACTTGTTACTTTCATGGCATATCGGAAGTACCTTCCATTAACTATAAGTTATTAATATCAGTTTTATTATTGCTTGAGGATAATATTGTTGTACCATTTGTGCGTACGAAAGATACGTCTGGAGCACTTATACCGAGTAACTGAAGTGTTCTATAATACATTGGTGTAGTGAACATTGTGCAATCTGGGCTCATCTTGTGCAAAACAATGACACTCTCATCATCAATGAGACTCCAATTGGGTACTTCCAAGTGAAAGGAAAGACCCAAATTTGGGTCCTCTATTGGACCCGGTGGATCAGTATCTAAATTGGACCACGAAGCCTATAAGAATAGCAATTAACATTAAGTATCCTTTTTTGTTTCTGTTTACCTGTTTTCTCTCGTGCCATGCCATCTAGCTCTTGCACTTGATACTTTGCCTGTTGGACCATGTACTAGAATAGCTGGGACCATACTATTCCATTCTTGTTGTACAATACAATCAAAAACGCGACGATGCTCAACAGCAAAAAAAACGTTTGTGTACATTACTTCCCAATTTTCTGCTGATAAGAATATATGGAACGTGGGTGTTGTGCTTGTTTGTGTAGGTGTGATAAAGTAAGCATGATGCCGAAATGGATCTGATTTTCTTGGTGACTCTACAGTACTACAAAGACAGATATTAATGACTTTGAAAAAGATTGTTTAAAAAACAAGTGAAAGGTTTTACCTTCCGTCGAGCAATGTCATTACTATCTTGTATTTTACGACTGTATTCTCTGTATAGGATTCTGTTATTACTCCTCTATACTGATTGAGTACAGCTGTCTATAAATAGGTGAGTATAGTTAAAAAAGATTTCTAAGTACCTTTGTTAAGATTATTTGAGCTGTTTCATCCGATGTCTGTAGTTCCTCGTTATGAGCAAAGTAGGATAAAGCAACTTGAATAACAGATGATGTATCTGGTCCGACTTCAACGAAAACTTGAAGCTAATACGTATAAGACTTAATTGCGTGAGTAATAAAGTCATACAGGAGTTGAAGGTCTGATGGCACTCTTTGGCATATTGAAAGAAATCTTAGTGACGATTGGCTTTAATATTTGAGTATTGTCAATAACGTTTGCGGCAGCAGGTGTTGGTAGTCCTGCCTCCCAATTATAGGCATATTTACCTGGTAGATTCCAAGATTTTCTCTGTAAAGAAAACCCTTTGTATTTGAAAGTTTGCATGTTGGTGTATGGAGATTCTCCTGCAACATGAAATACTTCTCTTGAGTCACCAAGTGCATCTATTAACCATAAGTAGAGCTATCATTATACTGTTATATTATAATATTACCTGGTGATACTGGCCATGGGAATGTGTTATTGTACTTAACGTAGTCTACAGCAAAACCATTCTCGTTTATTAAAGCAACCTTTTATCATTTAGTTGAGAATCAATAGCTAGTCCTTACCTTTTCGCCATCATTAGATAGCTCTCCTGTATATGGTCCCAAGGAAGATTCCGGCAACATGTATAGATTATTTACTGCGATCACGTCACGTGCAATAACTGAACATGAGTTAAACTACTTGCAATTTCAAGGTACGCATACCCAGAAATGACTTCGCATTAATTATGGTTCCGGAAGGAAATCTGTAGTCTAATGTGTCTTGTGATACGAGACGCCAATGAGATATATCTACAGAAGTGTCTTCATTATTGTATATTTCAACAAACTCATGTCGGTCATGAATTGTGTCCTTTTGTGCGAAGTTAGATGAAAATAACCAAGAACTAGTTCGTACCTCCAAAACTGGATGATACATCAACTCAGATATTACAATATCTCTTTTGTCAAATCCGTCTATGGAACATGATTTGAATAAAGGAGGTCCACCAGGAGTGCCACTCCATTCGGAATGCCTATCACTGTCCACTACATAGATTGTTATTTAAGGTAACAACAGTTTTAATAAGATTTACAACTACGCACTTGGTACAGGCGATGGAGCCCAGTAAGACGGTTGTGTATAGTCTGTGGTATTATAGCATATCATTTCTAGCGATGAACCAAAACCACCGGCAAGTGGGTCCCAAGGAAAGTCGTCACCAATAGTCATTTCGAATCTAATTTGTTATTATTATTCTAGGTCTTTGTTCTACAGCAACATCACATACTCTGTTTCTCCGGCAGCTGAAACAATTCTTATAATTTGCTCAGTATCCAAAAGGTCTTTTCCATAACTTAGAGGTGATATTTTCGTATCAGGAATATTGTAAACGCTGAAGGAAAATCAACAAAAAATATAAACAAGTAGTAGAGAAAATGTAGCAGTTTTGACAGTGTTTTACCACCACTACCAATAATTATGCCAGCGAAATTTCTTTCATTTGGTTCAAGATTTTGCATCTCAGCCAGGCGAATAGGAACTCAATTACGGTACCATAGGAGGAAAAAAAACATTTCAAAAATTACTACAAATGGATTTCTCTTTTGGGAATATTGAAATACAAATGAGGTTAAATTTCCTTTTGAGTTTTCTTGCGCTTGTACCGCTAGCCTCACTTACGATTGAAGAGCTTCTTTGTTCCTTGCAACGACATAGTATGCTCTTGGTGCAATATTCGAATTTAATGGAAAAATATAATCACTGCCACCTTGACCTATGCCTAGAAGAGCGTTTAGAACCAGTAACTAGCTTTTAGACAAGAATTTATCCGCAGTGTTGAACCCTAAAAGGTTTTTTGTTCTAAGCGGTTGCATACCTTCAATTTTGAAACCTGTGAGCGATATTTCTTGGTCTCCAGTGTTGTAGAGCTCTAAAAATTCATATTCTTCGTCGGAAATACGAGCATTGTACATAATTTCCGATACGATAATCTATACGGCTGCATTAGGGCAAAGCAACCGTTGTACCGAAATGTCGTTGTCGGTTTTGTGAGCTGTACTATTTCGTACCTTGGAGTCAGTAATAACGCAAATAAACGCTATGAAGGCGAATAACAGCGTAATTGATGAAGCTAGAAGTAAAAAAGTTTAAAACGTGTCATAATAGCGTTATTCGTACGTGAGTGCATTGTTTAGTAGTACATGTGCTTGTGTGATGAGGGTGAGTTGTTCTTTAGTTACTTTATTTAAATTCTCGCTTAAACCGTTACAGCACATAATTACAGGCGCAACGGGTATAGAATGACCGACGCTCCGCAGCTTATCTTTAGTGATAAGGCTGCCTTTGATAAAAAGCGTAAAAAGATGCGGGAAGATGGTCCCTTGAAGCTACAAGGTAAAGAAAGGGCTACAAAGTCCAGTGAATGTAATAATTAGTTAACGGCTATCAGTTGTGGCTGATTTCGATCGAACACTAACTACAGCTACGTCGTATTCAACATATGGCATTGTAGAGAAATGTGGCTTTTTGAGCGAAAAATACCATGAAACAGTGCGCGGACTATACGCCCACTACTATCCGATAGAGATAGACCATACTATTTCAAAGGTTCGTCGCCATGTATCTGTGTTCAGCATGTGACCCGTAAAAAGGAGGAAAAGACCATCAAAATGGTTGAATGGTGGACGAAAGTACGTCTATACGCCTTAGAATTACATTTAAGATCTACAACTCCGAAAAATTAACAATGTGAAGGCAAACAAAGCGCTTGCTGATGAAAACGTTAATATCAGCCTCTTCCCTAAGATGGTGGAGGTTGCTACCGTTGCGTTTCGCGATCGTACGTGTACTTTTTTGATTTGAAATTATTATTTTATTTACACCCACGTGAAGATACACGTGATATGTTCAAAGAGTGTGAGGCAAATAACGTCCCTCTGTTGGTGTTTTCTGCTGGATTGACACCTGTCATTGAGAGTGTATTCATGTAAGTCCGAAAACCTGGTCCAACCCGGTTTTGTTTGTATTTTTTGTGACACTGCATTTGTATCTATTTTTGGTTTTTGACTTAACGTAGGCACCTTGAAAAGAAGATATACAAGAATATGCATATCGTATCGAATAATCTAGGTGTCACCGACACTGGAAAAATAACTGGCCTTAGTGGTAACCTTTATTAATTGTTTTTAACCAAAGGTTTGTTAGCTAATGCCTGCTACTTTAAGGTACTCTAATTCACGTGTTGAATAAGAACGAATTCACACTACCAACCGATACACCTTGGTATGGTCAAATAAAGAACAGAGACAACGTAATTCTCATGGGTACGCAGTCATAAAACCTTGAAAAAAGAGATTATTAAACAACTTCAAGGTGATCACACTGGTGATGCCTCTATGGCTGATAAACTGCCTCATGGCGAGATTATTAGAATTGGTTTCCTAAACTCAAAGGTAACGAGAAATTCTCATTCAAAGACACTGTACGGGCAATTGTTTTTTGATTTCTATTTTTAGGTTGAGGAAAATATTGAAAATTATAAGAAACTATTCGATGTTGTAGTCACTAATGATGGAACAATGGAGTTTGCTTTGAAGCTCATAAAAGAGATTTTACATAATAAAGATTTCTTGTAGAAAGAATTCACAACAAAGTTCGGGAGTACCTCTGAAGGGATGGCTTTTTTATTGTTTTTTTTTTTTGTTCAATTTTTTTCGTCCATTGTAATGCCGGTCGTCCTCTGTTTTGGTGGTTGCCAGTATACTGCTATTACTACAGTAGATAATAGTATGCAAATAAATCCATTGATAAGAGACATAAGTGACCATTGTGGTAGTCCTGAGATTATAACTTGGCGTTCTTGTTGAGGTGAAAAAACAGGTAACATTGCAATCAACATTATAGGCATCAAAGCTAAAAGAGGGTAATGTAATATTCCTTTTTTGATTCTCTGGTATTCTAATAGTGATAAAGGGCCAAAGCTGTCTTGAATCAATTCTGGCGCATCACTTGACATTGTCGTCTAAACGAGTTCAATATGAAAAACAATTTCATTCGATAAACTAAGTTATATTACCATATCTATCGAACTTGCTGTCTTCCTCTGGTATGCTTTTCGTACTATATTTACAGTGAAGAATACAATGGTGTTGGCAATAAAAGCATACAGCCCTATGTCCACACCGTAAAATCGAGAAAAACCAGATATTGCAAGAGCTATAAGAATCACCATTCCAACGATAATCCCGCTTAAAACCTCGGTTGATTTTACCTCTAATACATGTTATTATAGACGAATTTCTACTAAGGGTGGTACCGAAAGAAGGGAATACTAGAGGTAAGAATAGACCCATAAAAAGCTGTGCTGTAATACCACCTTGTATAACGAAAAGAGTTGTTAAATTAATATTCCAAAAAAGACTGACGGCCATACAACCGAATAACAATAGCGCATTTGATACTCTTCCAATGATAAGCGCCTTTTTATCTGATATAGAAGGCCAGATCAAACCCTAGAAACATATAAGCGCCATAACAAAGCTCGCACGTGCCTTTACAATGTCCGTTATAAATATGTATCCAACAGACATTAAAGCTGAGTCTAAAGAAGACATAACAGCAGCAATTAAAATAGATGTAAAAATACTAACAATCCAATAGTAAGCGCCATGAAGGTCAAGTAAGTCTCTGAAAACAAGAGAAATAACTTGATCAGAATCTTCTTGTTTCAATAAAGGGTATCGTAAAATAGCTTGTACTCCAAGTAATACTGAAGGTATATGTCTAAAGTACGTTGTCCACAATCCTATTTAAAATAAATAATCACACGTGATTGTCACGTGAAAACGACTTACCGATGATGTAAACGTTTTTAACTACTTGTTCGTCTCTCGCTGCTATGATTCGTTGTATGGCTGGTGCGTTGAATCCAGCAAGGGATGTGATGATAATAAAAGAAGCCCAACTTACTAAGGAGTTGTTATTACTCTGAAATACAACAATGCCTAAAACTACCTGTATTTTCTATTGTTGGTGTTGAAGTGTATACTTCATTAGTTTCATTCAAGGACTCTACAGCTTTCCCAATACCACCAAAAGTGTATCCTACTACAAAATACAAAAATATACCGCCGAGGATAAGCATGGAGCCCTTGAAATAAGAGTTATAAAGCATTATTATTTTACAACTCGCACCTGTATTAAGTCTGTCAATACCACTGAACGGAAGCCACCAATGCTCTCATAAATCAATACTATGATAACAAGAAAGGAAGCACCCCAAACGGCTGGAACGCCTATAAGTCCCTCGTAACACAACTTTACAAACTGATAACTAAGCATACAATACCTCTACAAAATCTCCCATGGCTTTACATTGAGACAAGACTTGTACACTTCCATAAGCAATCCACGTTAGGCTGTATACCAAAGCTAATATCTTTGAATCGTAGCTGCAAATGGTCAGACTTTCAAAAGAAACGAAGAATCGTACAGGTAGATAATAAGGTCGCTGGGCGCTAAGAACTTCTTTTGTCTGACAAGTCTAAAAAGTTGAGGAGCCCACATTGCGCCAATCAAGAAAATGCCAATGTCGACTTGAGACCACCTAAGAGCAACAAAACCTAAGTGATGAGTGAACACGAACTACTGAAAAATACATTTCAAATCATAGACCTGTACGTCACGTGATATTTTTTTTTTGTCTTTAATTTTTTACCCTGACGCTTACCTGTACGAAAAGCATCGCCGGGAATACCAACATAATTGTATCCAGACGTCAAAAAAGATAATAGCGTAAAAGCTAGAACAACGTTTCCCAAATTTTGACCTGCCAAGTAGTAATCGCCTAGAAGGAACCAATTTAAACCAATGTTAAGTTAAAAATGTACCTAGCGTTTGTTGCCTTGCGTATAAGCGCCCATATAGCGCTATACCGATTATGAACAATAAATATATGCCCAAGCAAACGTAGACGCCATAACCTAAGTCCAGAACCATTTTAAATGCTGTCAAGGAAAGTCGTCTCTATTCAATATTGTTTAAAAATGTATGTAGCCCCACTGCGTAACTACAAGATTGTAAGTCTTCCTTCATTAGTTATACAAAGCTATGTCTTTTTATTAACTTTATTACAACGAGCAAGCCCATGCTATTGCATCAACATGTACAGCAAAGTCAAATGAAATTAGCTCTGTAAAAGTTTTCTTCTTATTGCACTCCCATAGCCATCCTATAAACTGTCTTCGTTGTAGGATATTGTGTACTTCTTTATTTAATTGCAGTAGAATCGACATCTCAGATTCTTTCAGTTTAAACCGCCATGAATGTCCTCTCTTGGGTGTATCAAGGAAAGTTATCCATCTGACAAAGTAAGTATTTTTTTGGTTTCTATTGCATTGATTTTTCGAAAACAAATTCGCATCATCAGAGGTACCTTGATAGTAACCTTTCGGGACTCTGTCGCTCTGACGTTTAGTGTATTTTTCTGGACACGAAGAGAAATATCCACAGACAACATAAATGAATCGTGATTACTAATAAACCGTTACAAAATTCCTGCCGTACACTACAAGATAGAGTGTTTCTTTGTTGTCACATATTGGTATAACGCGTAGCTGAAGATTGATAGATGTAACTAACGCATACCCTATGGCATTGTATTTTTACCAAAAAACTTCTGCAGCTTTGGGTCATAGTCCAACGAAAAGAGGGAGAACGGATCCTAGCGTTACAAACCAAATAAAATTAAAGAAAAATCAAAAAGTGAATTTTACGTACAACACTCTTTTCTATGTGACTATTAATATCTCTTGTAGAATTATCAGATGAGCTCAGATTGGCATGGAAAGAGAACACTAATACAGTTTGTATTCAATACAGTACAAAATTGAGGCTCTAGCGGCGTAGTCGTTGTAAAACTAGTCATGACAGAATTATTTACAAAGCACGTGTCTAAAAGCTGACTTAAATAGATATTGTTTACTTAGTTCAGTTAAATACACAGTGTTGAACGACAACGTAATGACTTATTCAAAGCGTTGCATTCCATGAGTTCATAGGAAATGAGAACAAATCAAGAATCAATACATATTGTAGCTATTTGACCGACTGTGGGTACTAATTGAATGATTCAAATATTACAGTAAGGTCTGGATTCGATTCATTAAGAAAGTTTCCATGGTAAGTAGCACGAATATCAGATGGATCTTCATTCTGGTCTACGAAAAGAATCGTCAAAGAAAACAAAACTGAAACCTTGCAACTAGTATGCATGCTATGTTAATGCGTACCTGGGGGCTTTGTTATTTTAAAGCGTCTCACGATACTACTAATCATTACGACAAGCTCTGTCAGTGCAAGGTTCTGACCAATACAGTTTCTTGGACCAGCACTGAATGGAATCCAAGAAAAAGAGCTTGCGTCGTTGTTAATAAATCTATCTGGATTGAATATATTTGGGTTTTCCCTGTGAGTTAACAGTTAAATAAAACCTCAAGTATTACACCACATACCATAGTTCTGGGTCACGCATCACAAAGAATATTGTCAGCAGAACGTTTTGACCGGAACTTATTGTTGTATTTCCCACGGTAAGGTCTTTGTTTAGAGCACGTGGTAAATTGATGACAGGTGGATACATTCTCAGAGTCTCCCTGTGATAAATAAAATTTAGGTTCTGACCAATATAAAGAGAGCGTACTTGATGAATGCTTTTGTGTACTTGAACTCATGAAGTTGTTGCTTTGTTGATATTGTTTCACCATCACCTTATTTGTTCATTTAGTTCATTGTCATTGGCTGGAATTGTACATACTTAGTAGGTCATTCGCCTCTTGTTTTAGTTTTTCTTGAATTTCTGGATACCTTGACATGACGTACAGTGCCCAAGCAAGTGTGATAGATGTCTAGGTTCGTATTAATAGTAAAACTGGTATGTGACATACTGTGTCAAATCCTGCAAAGAAAAATAACAGAGCTTCATTTGCTATTGTAGCATCTGTAAGAATATCTGGATTGTCAGATTGTGCCAACAACATCAGAGTTATCAAGTCATCACAAGGATTTCCTTCGTTAATGCGTCTACGTCTGTCATCAATAGCAGCAAATAACTTACCAAGAAGTTCAGCTTTGAGTTGACCATACTGTCTACAGACTTGTTTAGCAAGAAAGTGGAATAAAACACGAATCTCGTACTTGTATTCAAAGAGGCCAGCTGAGAGCAACTTGTACTTAAGATGTGTACCTAATGATTTCAAGAGTTTAGGGAAGTGATTCGCCAACCAGACATGATCGAAATCGCCACCAAATATCAAAGAAACAATGATACGCATTGTTATCAGTGACGTTTCTTTCTTTGGTGTTGCTTCAAATTTACCATTTTTCATTTTCTTTTCAATATCGTCTAAACCCTTCGCTGTCATCTCTGATATCATTGGAATCATCGCTTTCAATGATTTAAAGTGAAACACGGGTGTCAGTAATCTCCTACGGGCCTTCCAAACATCATCTGTTTGCATAGTTACAAGACCATCTCCAAACATGTCTCCGATCTACACAAAAAGTAAGTCTGACATTGTTATTTTGACCGAGAAAAAAATGTCGTTTCGTGATGCCGTTTGGTTTGCACGTGATAAACATGACGTACAAGTTTATAATTTGCCAGATTCTTAGGCACGTTATCGCGTAATAAGAGCTGTTTAATTATACTACTATCGCTGACGCTGATAATATAGTGACCACTGACGGGGTGAATGCCCATTACTGTCACTTTATGGAGTTTGTTCTCTTTTGTCTTTGGCCATTTAATAATTCGGTTTACATAATATCTTTGTGGTATTAGTTCTGTAGTACTTGTGAAGTGTAAAAACATCTACAACGTACGTTTTAGGATCAGTACCAAAACTCCAAGGGAATATTAAAGCGTTAGGATGCCGTGGTAGTCCAAGGTACCAGAATTTAACTTTTAGAAAACTGACAGCCTTCTTGCCATACACACGTAAGAAAGCTGCAATAAGCGCTAACACGACGACAATTAAAATGAGTACAGCTGATGTGTCCATCTGATAAGGAGTAATAATAATTGGGGTTGTTAAAAAGTAACTAATTTTTCTTTATCTCAATCCTGCGAAATTTATGTTGAGGTTTCTTATGCAACGCGAGAATTCAAATGACAATCCCAACAGTACAATAACAAACAACCGTAAACAGTTTAAAACTATCTTGCTACATACTGTTAAAGGCCGTTGTATTTCGCATGAAAAGCAATGAGGTTGTTCACGTGATCTTTGATAACTGTCAAAGTTTATTACATAACTACAAAGGATTAGAGCTCTTTTTAAAGTAACTTTGGCAAAACACAACCTCTCACAAGACATTCACGTAGATGTCTTCTGGTTAAAAGAATAAACTGCCTATTTCAGAAAACGTTGTTCGTACTTCTCCAGCTTTGTTTAGCACAACCATACTTCGAGTGGTTTAAGTTATTTATTACAATGAGCAAGCCCATGCTACAGCGTCAACATTTACAGCAAAGTCAAAAGAATTAAGCTCAATGTATGACACCTCATCGGTACATTTCCATTTCCACGCGACACAATGTCTTTCATTTAGTACACGGCGTACTTCTTGGTTTACTTCCCACCAACGCGATTTCTCAGATTCTTTTAACGAAAACCGCCATGAAAGGCCTTTCTTGCGCGTATCAAGCATGTTAACCCATCTAGAAAGCAAAAGTAAGCACATCAACATTCTTTTTTTGGTTCAGTGTTAACAGACGAAAAGTCGATCTTTTTTTTTTTTAACAGCTTATAACATACCTAGATATTGACCTATACGTGCTGTACGCGTTTATAGGTCTCTTAGTTTTCTCCGAGCAGAATATAGCTACTGAAAGCATGAATGAGTCGTGGTTACTACCAAGTGTAAGTATAACACGTGTAACAATCAAGGTAAAAAACAAATGGCCCCAATCTTATTTTTTAGCAACGTACACAACTTGATAAAAACTTCCTTCCTGACTATCCACAGGTATAACGCCTAGCTTTAGAGATATTGTCATAGCCAAGGCATATAATACAGGTCTTGTTGATTTACCGAAGACTTTCTGTAGCATTGGTTCATAGTCTAAAAAGAAGAGGGAGAACGGATCCTTTATGAAAAAATTAGTAAAAAAAATATCTGATAAAATGGTGCTCCTTTTGCTCTTTGTAAACAGCGTACCGCGCTCTCATTACTTTTTTCTCCATTGTCGTCTTTGTTACCATTCAGAGCGAAGCTCACCTCTTTGTAACTGGGTACGCCAATGTTATTATTGTTTAGGACTGTACAAAACTTTGGGGTGACTGGTATCATGTGATCAATGCAGATTTTCTTAGTGAACTCTTTGCTGTTGGCGAAGCTGATAGAATTGCCTTTGAAGTGATTACGCAATGTGAATCCACCTGAGCGCATCATGAATTAGTTTGACATGACGCGTCATCGTAATGTGAATTTAAAGACGCTGTCACGTGCCTAAGCCTTTTTTTGTGCAGGATGGGCGGTTTGTTTGCTTTTTTTTTTCACCTTTTATCGAGATGCGAAGGAGGTTGCGCAGAGACGTCAATACTCGTATGCGGCCGGACTAGAAGTGGTTTTAGCTAACAAGTTGTTTTTTTGTGTTTCTTCTTTATTTCAAGAGTTAAACACGTGCCGTAGTGGGTAGCGAAGTTTGGGTGTTGATTTATCCGGTTGATATTGGTAGAAGTAGTAGAAACAAGTGAGGCAATGTAGGTCCATGTTGTGAGTGTATGAGTCGCGTTGGTGGGAAGTATACCAAGAGCGAAAAGTACAGAAACTAGCCGCGCTAGTATTGCAAGGATTAAATCATACAAAGGCGTCTCCAGACTGGAGAATCACCTCTCTACCCTATAGTAAAACATTAGAAAGCGCGCTTCACACAAACTGTTAAAGTTAGTATTGTACCTTGTTGCAATACCTGTGAAGAGGGAGTAGTGGCAATATTGATATTTAACTAAGAATTTGATGTCAAAGGAGATCCAAATTGTCAACACTCGTCATGTCGCGGCGGTCCACTAACCGTACGGCACTATGAATAGCTCTAGTACCAAGGAGTCGCTAATAAGCATCAATAGCAACAAACGCAGGTATGGTAGTGACTGTCGTGTTTAATGCTAGGTGGCTATTGAGTGCTACCCGCTTTTGTTTAAGATTTTGATAACACTAAGTTATTTTGCTTCATGGGTTCGCCATCACAGGTCTTTCTGCGCATTCTGTGCCAACAAAATTATAAGTACCGGTTGAAAAGGAGTGTTTGTAATCACGTGATGTTGAACAGTTTTTTCAGAATTATTTAAATGTCACTTGTTAAGTTTTGACTGATATTAGGTACCTAAGGAGTTTATTACGAGATGATGTATGCTACGGGATTTGTCTGCGGACACTTATCGAAACCAAACACAATTTTTTTAAACTCCGTTACAAGTACCGAAAACGGGTCAAATCGTCTTTATCTAAGATAAGAATAATACTTGAATATTAGTTCTCAACAAGAACGGGAAACCATTATAGAACACAAGCTGGAACAATTAGGACTATTTTTATTTTGCTACTGACTAACTGTTTTAGGGGATCATACCATTTTAACCTATAATCTAAAGTTCTTGCGTTGACGGAATATATGACTTTATTTAGTGCACAACAGCTGAATTGTAAATAAACTCCTCGTTCGCAATTTGAGTACAGAAGCAGTAGCAACGTATATAAAAACAGAGCCATTACCATCAATAGAAAATAATATCATCGGTGATTTGTCTATTGGCTACCAAACAGTCATTTCCAACATTCCAAAAATAGTTTTTTACTACATGTTCTCCATCTGCAACGAAGGAGGTTTCTGAGCTACGGACATAAACTTAGGAGCTCTGGCAAGTGGCCATAATTACGTTCACGTTAGAACATCTAAGTTTCTTGAATATAATTGTCTCCGCCTTAATGCTTAATGGATCCATACTATGCAATGTTCAATATTATTACAGTTGGAAGCTAACAATTTATTTACAGAATAAACTTATGTACACCATATTCGGACCTTATTAATTGATTGGTTCGAATAGTACCGTAAGGTCTGGATTTGGTTCAGTAAGAAATTTACCATGGTAAGTAGCACGAAAATCTGATGGATCTTCATTCTGGTCTACGAAAAGAAACGTCAGAGACAACAAAAATAAAGTTTTCAAGTTTAAATTGAATAATTACCTGAAGGCTTTGTTATGTTAAAGCGTCTCACAACACTGCTAATCAATATAACGAGCTCTGTTGTTGCAAGGTTCTGGCCAATACAGTTTCTTGGACCAGCACTGAATGGAATCCAAGAAAAAGAGCTTGCGCCTGTTGTAATAAATCTATCTGGATTGAATGTATTTGGGTTTTCCCTGTGAGTTAACAGTTAACTAAAACCTCAAACAATACACCACATACCATAGTTCTGGGTCACGCATCACAAAGAATATGGTCAGAAGGACGTTTTGGCCTGCCTTTAGATTTGTATTGCCCAACATTGTGTCTTTATTTAGAGCACGTGGTAAATTGATGACAGGTGGATACATTCTCAGAGTCTCCCTGTGATAAATAAGATTTAGGTTCTGTGGGGTTTTAAAGAGAACATACTTGATAAATGCCTTGGTGTACTTGAACTCAGTAAGTTGTTGCTTTGTTGATATTGTTTCACCATCACCTTATATGTTCATTTAGTTCATTGTTACTGGCTGGAATTGTACATACTTAGTAGGTCATTCGCCTCTTGTCTTAGTTTTTCTTGAATTTCTGGATACCTTGACATGACGTACAGTGCCCAAGCAAGTGTAATAGATGTCTAGGTTCGTATTAATACTACAACTTGATAAAATGACATACTGTGTCAAATCCTGCAAAGAAGAATAACAGAGCTTCATTTGCTATTGTAGCATCTGTAAGAATATCTGGATTATCAGATTGTGCCAACAACATCAGAGTTATCAAGTCATCACAAGGATTTCCTTCCTTAATGCGTCTACGTCTATCTTTGATAGCAACATACAACTTGTCCATTAATTCAGCTTTAAGCTCACCAAACTTTCTAAACACCTTTGTCAGATGTTAAGCTATATAAACGAATTGTACTTGTAGTTGTAAGCCCACCGAAGAGTAAATTATATTGAAGATGCGTGGCCAACGACCTCAAGAGTTTAGGGAAGTGATTCGCCAACCAGACATGATCGAAATCGCCACCAAATATCAAAGAAACAATGATACGCATTGTTATCAGCGATGTTTCTTTCTTTGGTGTTGCTTCAAATTTACCATTTTTCATTTTCTTTTCAATATCATCTAAACCCTTTGCTGTCATCTCTGATATCATTGGAATCATCGCTTTCAATGATTTAAAGTGAAACACAGGTGTCAGTAATCTCCTTCGGGTTTTCCAAACAGCATCTGTTTGCATAGTTACGAGGCCATCTCCAAAAAGTGTTCCAATCTAAAATCACGTTCGTCAAAAAAAACAGGAAAAAATTATCCAAAAATAAAAGTATGATCACGTGATAAGGAAAAACAGTTGAAGATTTGCAGGTGGGAACAACGTACAAGTTTATAATTATCCATGTTCTTAGGTGCGTTATCACGCATTAAAAGCTGTTTAATCATACCACTATCGCTAATACCAATATTGAAGTCACCATTGATTGGATGGATATCCAACACAGCTAATTTATGGAGTTTATTGTCTTTGTCTTTGGCCAACGAGAAATACGGTTTACATAATATCTAGCTTGTATTAGTTTACTGGTAACATAAACATCTACAACGTACGTTTTAGGATCTGTACCAAAGCTCCAAGGGAACGCCAACGCGTCTGGATGGCGTGGAAGTCCAGGGTACATGAATTGAACCTTTAGAAAGCTTATAACCTTCTTGCCGTACACACGAAAGAAAGCTATAACGAAGAGTACTATGACAAGCAGTATGAGTGTAGTTGTGGCCATGTTGTGTGGGATAATACGATTTTAATTAGCAAGCTATCGTCACACTTGGAATTATACCGAGATTTCACAGTAAATTATTTTACCGGTAAATAGAAAGATAGCCCTAGATATTAAAAGTTCCGGCAAAAATAATTTGCCGTAAAAAGTTCACGCGATCAAAACATGTTTGCTTTTTTTTCAGATAATCACAAGCTAGCTTCAGATTGTACTGTTGTACAGATAGCGCTAGATAGACGATTTCATTTCGGTCCGGTGATTTGTAGTGTTAGATCCTACCATACGACTCAACGTACACAGTATATTTTGTAGTTCACAGTTTTATCATTGCAGGATGAGAGATGAAGTTTTATTTTAAGCTATAATTTATTGAACTTGTTTTTCTATAACATCTCTCTAGTTGTGAGCAAAAAAACAGAAAATGTATCCTCTATGCTAGAGTTTGTTTTAGTGATTTGTTTTGTGATACAAACACGATTTTATTAAAGCGCTTAGGCATCTCAATAGGAAGCCTTTTGAAGTGACATTAACAAGCAGAGCTTCTTCGCCTCTTGTTTCTAGCTCAGTTGGTTGAGCGCACGGCTCTCAACTGTACAGTTGGTGTCTCACACTCATTTTTGTATGTACATACATCACAGGTTTATGTACAGCCAATTGGTGAAACAAAATCCGAAGATTCTTTGCAGCAATTGGTTTTCTAGTTCATTTTCTACCAGGATTTAGAGCCTCCTTTTGATGCTTGTAGCATTATTCTATGCACTACTTCTTGTTTTAAACAAAGTACGCAGGTAACATATAAGAAAAAAGGGCTAATAGAAGTCAATTAAGTTGCGACTTGGTGACTACCTGATACTAATGGCTTGAGTCGCAAAGTCGGTCAGTTGCATAACATCACTAATTACCTACGGCCACAATCGGCTGTACATAACCTGTGATGTATGTACATACAAAAATGAGTGTGAGACACCAACTGTACAGTTGAGAGCCGTGCGCTCAACCAACTGAGCTCAGTTGGTAATCAGATTTGATCTGATAGGATGTTACTAACAGGAGGTTGTCTCGAAAATTTGTAATGAATCAACAATATCAGAAATAGATTGTCATGTATTGAGTAAAGTCAGTCAACTAGACTTGTTTAGAATCACTTATAGATTCCACAAGAAAGTGTTAAACATATATTAGCATTTTTAAGTAAGGGTTATTATATTTTACATTATTTAAAGCACAAAAGAAAGGAGTTATAGGTGATAAAAGATTTTTTTTCTTTCTTTTTTTTTTTCGTCAAGACTGAACTCTTTTTCTCTTTCTACCTCCTGGATCCTCATTCTCTTTGTTATTTACTTCATACTCATGAGTATCTTCTTTATCAGAGCGAGAACGTCTAGCTTTCTGTGTTACACTATCTCTATTCTTTTTCTTTGCTTGAAAAGTGTCGTCGCTTTCATCTTTCCACTTGGCAAGCTTTTGTTCAATCTTACGGTTAGCTCCATTCGTATCGAAACCAAGAGCTACTTCAAGTTGTTTCTTAAAGTTTATAACAAGTCTCACGTGATCTTTTGTGAATTCTTCACGTGTTTCAGAATCAGTTAATATGACATGTAGCATATGAGCCAAGTTATTAATAAGGAAGGGAATGTACATCTAAAACGGAAAAACGAACAGTTAGAACACAGAAAATTTATTGAAATGAAGTCTTTTTATTTGTTCTATACGTACCCTGAGGTTGCCGCTGAGGTGTTTTTTTAATAGAATTGCACCATGGCCTTTGGTTGTATCAACTACTTTGGATAAAAAAGTACCCTATACATAATGTTAATACAACCTTTTGAAATTTGTTTTTAGCTAATTTTTTTGTTTTTTCAACAAACGAACCTTAAAGTCAGGACCATCATGAAGACTAGCTACAAGTTTAAACAAGTACATATAAAGCTCCTTATTTCTTGATTTGAATTCTTGAACAAAAAGTCCTGGACGAAGGCTCAAATGGCTTAAAATATGTTGTGTCGCTAAAAGAAAAATTAGGACAACATTTGAAAATAAACAAAAAATTAATAGCAATTACCAATGCGAATCAACATGCGCTTGTAGTGATCATTATAAGATAATTTCTCTGCTAAACGAACGCCTTCTATCTTTACATCATTATTAAACCTTCTGTGACCATCTACAGCGTCTATTGGAAGACATTAGCACAAAAAAAGAAAAACAATTTATAACACGATTATGTAAAAGTTTCCCTATCCAACGCTTGTTATTTGTAGCATAGCAAGGCAACAACAGCACTGATAGGCAACAATATAATCGAACAAATAAGTACTTACTCCCTGATATATCAACTAGTACAGACACTAGTTTATGAAAGTTTTTACGTGTTGTCTTGCCATTTGAAATGATGCTTAAAAAGTTTGGCTCAACAAATTCGCAAAGGCGATATAAAAGCCTAATACATCCCAAAATAGCGCTCAGTGATTGCCTGCTATCCTATATACAATATAAGGCTCAAAGAACACCAACGACGCCAATACAGCAGAAAAACAACCAAAATCCCGAGAATATATTCGAGAGTTCAGAATATAGCTCTTTAGTTTTTGCTCCTTTACTCAACTGTCATTAGAAGACGCACCTTGAGAATCTCTGTGCAGAGAAAAACGAATTTCCCATCAATAAAACGATTCGGTTTCAGGAATAAGTCTACAAAATTCCCACTGTACGTGAGCCCATCCAAGCAATTAAATACAGCCATTTCTAATTTAGTAATCTAGATATATATATCAGGTTAACAAGTAGATTAAAATAAGCAAATAAAGCAACTAAACGAAGAATAGATCAGGTTTTTCTTCAGAAAAAAATCCAACAAATTGCGTAATTGACGTGTAGGCGAACATACCACAGCTGGATATGTTGGTCCTTTATTCTTTAGTATACTTCTGTGTTGTAACAGGGATTCTAGCAAATCAAGAGTTGCCTGTAAGTTATATTAGATGAGCAAACAGCGACAGCTCAGAGCTAAAAGTTAACGCACTTGAATGAATAACTCTAGTTTTGGGTGATTTACAACCTTGTTCAAGAACGGCCTGTCATCAGGTTCTGCTGTGAATATATGCTCCATCAGAATATAAACTAAACGCATTGTATGCGCGCAAGTCTCTTTAACGCGCAAATCTAAAAAAAAGTTAAAAAAAAAGTAAAACGCAAAAACCAAAGCTCTACAGTACCACTTGTTGATGTAAACCATTTTAAATGCGTTAACTATATCTTATTAATACCATTATATATAAAACAAGTCATATTACTTGTTTTAATGAGTATCTAAAGCGTAAATATGAAAAAAGTTTTCATCCAAATTAGTCGCATTTTAAATCTTTAATTAAATTAAAACCGTTTTTAAACAGATTGTGATTGCCTATACGCTATTCAGGACGTACCAATACGCTAAAGCATAGATCAGCAATACAATCAAGACTACCAACACTAAGTAGTATAGCGTCTAGCACGAGACTAAGTCCATAGCTCGTTAAAAACAGCTTGTGGAGTAAGGTCATGGCTTGAAGTATGTATTGATGTGACGCTTGTTTAGAGTGCTCTGTGAGGTCCGAGTCTTTTGCAAGAAGGCAGGCCAGTAAATGTTTTGGTAAGAATCCGCATAATTTCTTTAGATCTATCCTGCTTTTGGCGCCAGGGTTGTATTTAGAGTGCACTGCAATGATCAAGTCTATTAAAGGTAAGAAAGTTGCATTAGTGCTGTAGAAAACGCACCATCAGCTAAGGAAACCTTTTTTTTCAGTTCTTTTACTGTAAGAGGTTCCAGAAGTTCAATTATCGTAGAATTATCAGTTACTACTTCTTCGTGTTTCTTGTGAGCCTCTTCTAGCGATTTCTTTAAAGCAACGCGAAGCGACATGAAGTTTAAAGGTCCAAAGATGCAAAATACTTTAAATGCTCAGCCACGCAGATAGCGTTGGCGGAACTGAGCACCCCCAAGGCTGGATATATCCAATCTCCAAACAGTTCACTCGTGTATTGCGTTGAGTGCCTAGAAATTGTAAAACAGTTAAAAAATATTTAGGTCACGATTTTTCTTACAACGCTGAATTCGTTCGCAATTAACTGTCAAAGAAACCCACTGAGACAATGGCAGCCGTCATTCGTGCTAAAAAAGTATTTTCTATACCCAAGCCTTCTCGGCGAGCTCAAATATTGGGTTTGTACAGAGCTACACTGCGGGTACTGCCTATTGTTTCCTTGTACTATATAACACTGGTTAGCAAGGTGAATACATGTCAACACAAACAAGAAAGGATTGGCTTCAGACAAGATGCAGAAAAGAGTACAGGGAATGCAAGAAATTAACAGATCCAGAAGAAATTGAGCGTAAATTAACGTTTGCGCGTACGTTAAACAAAAATAATGCGTAAATTGACTATAAGGGCTCTAAACCGCTGTATAAATAGGTGATTCACTTGATAATGCAATCGCACAAGCTGAATCTTTACGTAAATGGGCTAGGTCTGAGGATATCAAAGAACAAGAAAAAAAACTTCGTGTGACCGGTCCAAAAAAGAAAAAGGCTCTTTATGATATTGTAGCAAAAGAGTATGGTGGAACCATTTCGGAAAATCCAGAAACAAAGTAGCTTATCTCGAGAATCACTTTCATCTTTGCACGTGTCCAAAAAATATGTAAATAAAAAATATGTAACAAGACGTCGACTCTTTATCTCCATCTCTCTAATAAATGCAATACTAGCTACCTCAAATGACCAATTGTTGCACTCAATACCGACTTCATTTGGCAAGATGCTTTGTACATATTTTCTTTTTATTGGCTGCATACAATGTGAACCTTTGCCTACTTTCTGATTTGCCAAGTTTGTTTTATGAACAACTTAGGTTGTTAATTCTCCATTCAGATAGGTGCGTGATACAAGTACTCCAGCAACTCTTTCCGTGTGTTCTCCGTGTAGTAATCCTTCTCTGTAATTACAGTCCAACCTAATCAAACCACTTCTGCTGTATGACTTCATAGGACCATGCCATTTGCCTTCTTTGTAGGAACACTTGCACGCCATAGTCCCATTATCATGCCACTCTTCATAACTACCTTCCAAGACATCATTTTTTATACGATACTTTTGGTACAGTTTGCCATCTTTAAACCACTTGGTTACTTCTCCATCGACTTTATTCTTCTTGAAGTATCTCACACTACGTAGTTGCTTATCATTATAATAAGTCAGGTACTTTCCTTCCATCTCGCCGTCTTTACAAAAAAAGTGAAAAAGCACTTGTCCATCGTCTATTCTGTACTGCTCACCGTGCCGTAAACCGTCTCTATATTGTCTTCTATACCATATAGATGGCATGCTACCAGTATTCTCCCTATTTAAATACTCTTCAAACACTCCATGCTGTTCAAGCTTTGAGTCCTTAAAAATATAGCGTGTTGATAACGCAGCAGTTAAACAGAGCGTTGGCCATAGTTGTCTGATGTAGTCGTTTGGTTTGGAGATCATTTCTCTTATTTCAAGCGGTAAATTGAATAGATAGCATCTACAGACAATAAATATATTGAAGAATGTTCTCGACATACTTTTCCAGTCCGTAACGCGTTGTGCACACAGTATGTAGCATAGTGAAAAAACCGAAGATTCATTGAATTAATAGTCAACGTAATGAACTTTATTTTTTAGTGCTCATTGGTAGGCCTGAAGATAAAAATCCGCCATCTACATTCAAACATGCACCATTAATCATACCAGCAGCATCTGTCATCATGAACGCTATTATTTTGGAAACCTGTGGACGAGTCAAAACAAAAACTTTGTGAAAACAAAAACGTTGTTTGTTATTCATGCCTCTTCTGGAGATGCAAATCTACCCATTGGTATGCGGGCAAGATGTGGTCCTGACTTTGCTGGGTCAGACCAACCTACTTTACCCATTTCTGTCAATACAACTGTAGGGTTAACAGAGCAAACACGAATATTTTTTGGGCCTAACTCATACGCCTAAAATGAGACTTGAGTACATAATCTTAACCCAAAAGGTACCATCATCTTTGTTAGCATGTCTAATCCAGCTTTGCTTGTGTTGTACGCAACGTGATTTTCTAAGGCTACTTGAGAAGCCTAGACAAGGTTTATGATTAATGTTGTTTTAAAGGTTGGAAGAGCGCATACTTGAGAAGAAACATTGATAATAACACCTCCGTTTCCACGTGCAACCATTTTTTTTGCTACAATCTGAGATAAAAAAAATGGACTTGTTAAGTTCAACGCCATTGTGATGTCCCAGTCTTCTTCTTTAAAATCAAGAACCGTTCCCATTTTTGCTATAGCTGCATTGTTTACAAGAACGTCTATATCGCCTACCTTGAGTAAGCGATAAAGTCGTTTGAGGTGAAAAACAAAAAAATTGAAAAACTTTTCTGAATACCTATTTTGTCTTTTAGCGCTTTAACTTCTTCTCGCTTTGAGAGGTCGCATTGTATCATAAGACAAGCATCTCGCTTTCCTAAAGCGTCCAGACTCTCTTTTGTAGTTTTTAATTGTTCTTCGTTTCTAGATACGCCTATATCATATTGGAGAGTGCGCTAGCGCGTAATTGATGATAATATGAGGTAATTTAGCGAAAAACGTGCCAATAACAAAACCACCGCTCTTAACAATAAGATCTGACAATGAACGACCTATACCACGCGTTGCGCCTGTAATTAATACTAGAAGCAGTTAAAAAAAACGTTATAAAGGATACAATTGAAAGTTGAACCTCTTTTCCCTTCAAAGTTATATTGTACGGATGCTTGTTGTTCTATTTTTTGCCTTTTGGCTGTTGGAGCTAATTGTTCTTCTGCGGCGCGTTTTGACATTGCTTTATTTTTTTTTTTTGCGTTTCGGTCCTTAAGATTTGAGTCAAGACTTTTTACTTGCTGCCAATTTTTTCATCGCTTTTTACCAATGATGTTTAGAAGGCTTACTACTATCACGGTTGATTCAGCCAAATTTTTTACAAAGCATACTTTAGAAAGTTGCGAGGAATACTAATCACGTGACTGTATTACATGCTAAAGCTGAACAATGGCAACAATATACTATCACAGCTTCAACAAGGTATAACGTACAAACCCTCATACCAACCCAAAAGCAATGTAATACGCCACCATAGGTTGCCAGCTGTAAAGGTATGAAATATGTAAATAATTTTGGTATGGGTTTTTATATCGCGAGGGTTTGAGACGGAGACATAACTTTTTCCGCTTGAGGCGAGGCTGCTGCTTCCATGCAGATCACATTTACCAAATGCTTCATTTACAATTTCTATCAGAAGTGTAAATCCAGAATGGGCCATATACCGGAATTTTTCTAAATTCTGAAAACTGTGTTACACTGCCATCCATGATGGCGTGTTTAATGAAAATCACGAGACACAAAGTAAAAGCGTATTAAGAGAGCACCTTCTACTTGAAGGTTCCTTGCAAAACCAACCCCGGAGTTATTTATATCCCGGACTAATGGAAACGCTTTATGCGAATAGCCGTGTGAGATGGGTAATGACAATTGCCACAAAACATCTGCCTTGGAACTATACTAGGGAGCTCGAGTTGGTTTTGAAGTAAACATACACTGTTTTTATGATCTGGTTGCGTAGTTTGACACGTAAAGTTGTTCAAGTATTGTTCACGTGATATGCACATCATGCGTTCTTAAGAAAAGTTTTGGTACGTTTCAATACGACGAGCAACCACTTTCTAATACTAGGTATGAAGCTAGGGAATGAAGCTAGGGAATGAAAGGTAGTATTACTATTCCACTTGAATTGTCTTTGGAAAACTGCCATCGCACATGTGTACTTTTTGAACATGACTATTCCAGTCAGCATGACAAGAGGTAACCACTCTTTCAAACATTTGTACTTACATTTTGAAGGTCTTGGAATATTGCTGGTACTATCACTATTGTGCAGTGCTTATTGCGCTAGCACCTATGATCAACTGAACTCTTTGATCTTTAAAAACAAAGGTACTGCTACCCGTTTTGAACAACTTTTATTAAAACGTCGTACGTCCTCAATAACCATTCTGTAAGGTCGTGTTGACAATACAGATGTCTTTTTTCATAAAACGAAGTGTGGCGGTTACGTAGAACCTCTAAACGTAACAAAAGCGCGTTATTCATGGGATTTACGAGGTGACTACCCATTTTTGTTCAAACAAACCGGCGAGCCGTCAAAATGTAACGCTTCTGCGCCAATAAACTACAGAAATCTTCCTGGCATGGTACGAAGGTATTGCAGAGGCTAATAACTAAATCACGTGCTCGTAGGACTACAAAGCGATTATTCCTGATACAACTTCGGATACACTCTGCCAAAAAGCTTGTTGTGCCGATGTACAGTGTCGTGCATGGGTTTTCGAGTAAGAAAACTGACAGTCTTTCCTTTCTAACCCTCTGTTAGCAAAGCGGCGCCAGGAGATTTTATGAGCTGTACAAAGGTATTACTGTTGTATCGAACAAAATATCTTTGTAATTAAAACCGTTTAGGGGCAACCTTGCTGTTATCTTAAAAACGGCGTTCCTGAAGGCAAATCTGACTCTTGTTGCTCTTCTGGTGTTGTTTCCAGACTTGATGGTACTACTCCACCTTCTGGCATGCGTAGTGCTGTACCACTAGGCGGATTTGGTGCAGGTTCTTTCGAAATTCGAACGGATGGTGAGTACTTTAGTCAATGTCTTGAACTTATTAACGCTGAAAAGGCGGTTTTTACGAATGGACTATTCAAAATCAATCTCCTGGAGGAGCTGCCAAATATGGAGTTGTTCCAGATGCTACTCTAGGGTCCGTGTAACGCGTTTTTCAAGTCTCTACACAATCTTACTTTTTTCTTGCTTCAGACTTTGGACACCGGCTTATACAAGGTTGCTTCGTACTAAACCACCTCAAAACCTACCTGGTGTACAAGCACTTGAATACAGCGGCGCATGGCCTGTCGCTAAGCTGTCAGTCATTGATAATTTTCCAATCGATGCTTCAGTTTATGCACATCCGGAGTTCCAGGTGGGAAGCATCGAAGGATCTGCAACACCTGGAGTTTTCTTTACTGTGGCTTTATCTAATCCAACAAAAGGTAACAATAGTGCAGAATATTACACACGACAATAATCGTTTTGTTGTCTTGTTATCGATCGCGACTCACACTTTTTTGGATAGAGCCTCAAGAAGTTGGGTTCCTACTTAACTTGCCACTGTCATATGAAGTTGATGTTCTCCGATATAGTGTAGCTAATACAACTGTTAGTGCCCTTAATCTTGCTGATTGCGCTTCAGTTTGCTCATCGAACACTTCTTGCGCTTCTTGGAGTTTTGATAAAAGCTGCTATCATCACCAAGATGTCCCACTAAACGTCTACAAACTTGGTGCCTACTCAGGTGTTGTGGGATCATGGACCAAATCAAGCTCGGGCGGATTAACCCTTACAAGAAAAGGAACAAACCCAGCTGCTGGAACAGCCTCACTCAAAGCCTTCGGAGACCTTAGCGCCCTAAGCGTTGGATACGCTTCATCAAATTCTTTGCCTGATATTTTCGAAACTTTCAAGAAATATGGAGACATATCTTCAATGCCTGAAATGTCTTATGCTTCTTATGGTGCAGCTAGTGTTAAAGGAACACTTAAACCTGGGGAAAACGCAACAATGACAATAGCATTCGCATGGTAAGGTTTTTTTTCTTTAACTAAAGTACGAACTTAATATCTATTAAGGCACTTTCCATACCGTGATCAGATGGGCGAAACTCTTGGTAATTTCTATAGAAATTTGTACTCCGACTCAACAGATGTTGTTACAAAAATGGTTAGTAGAGTGTCAACAACAGTAGACGAGATAGTGGCTGTTAACAACCTTTTCTACACAAACTCTTGGCCAGAATTTCTTCAAGATATTATGATGAACAGTGTAAGCCATTCTCGAACTGCCATGTATTTAGGTGATGGTAGAGTACGCCAATGGGAAGCGTATGATTGTGTAGGTAAGTACCCTAGACACTTTTAACTGTTCTAAAACGAGATTAGATGTAGACAGTGTACACAACGACTACCAACGAATGTTACCATACATGACATTTTGGCCTCAATCTCCGCAGAGTAAAATGAGAGGTTGGGCGAAATACCAGTTACCTTCAGGCATGATTCAAGAAACATTGGCTCCTGGGTGTCAAGAAAAACCTAGCAAAATGGATGAAGCTCGTGGAAGAACTATGGCAGATGTTACCTCCTTGTTCGTCGTTGAAGCTCTTCAGATATATGAGTGGACAGGAGACGAAGTGTTCTTAAATGATATGAAGGATCACGTTATAGCAGCTGCTAATTGGCAAATGGATGTAACAAAGAAGTATGGAATACCTTATAGACTGATATGCACATACGACATTGTCAAACTACAAGAGTACGTTTCCTTAAACAAGAAACTGTTTTGTTTTGTACCCAGTTTTTCCGAAACTTACTTTGTTTTCTTAGTCACGATTTTGCATCATTTACTGCTTTTGTACATTTGTTATCGATGAGAGCTTGTTCTAAGATTGGGAAAATTATTGGAAATAGTAGTTTGGAAAGTGCGTGTAATGAAAGCTTCAATAGAGGAGTTGAAGGTACCACAAAAAATCGTGAGGGGCTTTATTAATTTGTTTCCCAGCAATAAACAAATATCTTTGGAATGGCAAGTACTTCCGTGCTTGGAATGATGGGCCTAATGTAATGGCCGACACACTTTACGGACAAGTGTGGGCGTATACCTTGGGTTTGGGAGAGCTTGTAGATGCAACACGGCTAAAGTACGTGCTCTATATTTAAAAGCCCGTTTATAATGAATACTAGAATGCAATTAAAAGCCGAAGAAGAGTATAATGATTCTGATTTTGGTCTTTCTGTAACATCTCCAGGCGATACTAACTCTTCTGCTATTGGTATTGATATTACTGAAAAACAAATAAGCTGTGGTGGATCAATGGCTCATACAATATGGGGAGGAGGCTCACCAGATTGGTAAACGAAAAAGAGGCTTAAGTTTATTTTTCTAACTGGCAATGTCTAGGTCTGTCTTGAATATATGGCTTGGTAACGATATAACATATAGTATGTCGCAGGCTGAAAAGTCTCTTAATTATTGGAGGGATGGTATTCATGACCAATGGAATATACACGCATTGCTTTCTGATAGCGATAAATCTTGGGGAGACCAAGCTGGATATCCTTACATTTCAAGCCATTATGGCTTTCACATGGTTCTTGTACGTACAAAAGTGCCTTTCTTATTTGTGAATAATTTATGTCACGTGCTCATACAAAGACCTGAAAGAATCTGTACTTCTTTGTTACTTTTTTTTTTTCAAAAAACAAAACTTACATCAAACAAAATTATTTTCTCCTTTCTCAGCCATAATCACGTGGGTTTTTTGTTCTTTAATCCGCCTTTACTTGTGTTTAATGTTGTTTGTTTGTTAGTGGCATATCCCTCTTGCATTATCTGGTCAGTACTATTCTGTTCCCGAGAGTGTATTATCGTTTAAACCACAACTTCAAGCACCATACACGCTGCCAGTATATTTACCTGGAGTACTTGCATTTATTAAAAAAGATGGCTCTCAATACACATTCGGTGTTGTCATTGGAAGTATTGAAGTAGATACACTATCTATTGATAATCATGCGTACAAAACCAAAGTATCTCTTACAAAAGGTGAATCAATAGTTTGGAGTTAGATCAAAACTGTAAAGTTACTATTCAATAAACTACGTATTGTACCCACTCAGGTTTCGTTTCTTAGGTGATACACTTAGCAAAGTCGTTTAAGACACTGAAAAGGTGAGCTACGGGAAGGAAATTAAAGCTAAGCCAATCAAAACCAATGTTTTGACGAATGATGTTGTTGAAGCTATGAGAAACAGCAGTAGCACCAAATCTAAACCCACATCTCAACAACGCTGAATATAAAAGAGTAGCCACTTGTCAATGTACGGTATGGTAAAGCTAGGTCGTTTTATTATGTTGTTTGCACTACCATCTATCTTCTCTCCAAGTTATTCCTAGCGCCTCAACAGCGTCTTTGGTGACACGAGTTGCGTTACATGCATAAATAGATTTAAGTGATTTTAAGTGCACTAAACAATCATTCGTAATGTTCTTGCAATTGTACAATTGAAGATGTTCAAGCTTGACAAGGTACTTCGTACCTGAGTCCGTAATCTTATCACAATCCAGAGTTCAAGTTTTTTGAGATTGGTCACGTGCTTTAAACCCGCATCTGTGATGTCGTTACAGTCATCCAAGCTCAAGTTTTTGATGTTTTTCAAAGGTACAATCATCGTCTAGACATTTGTAGCAAATTGAAACTGCACATTGCCAAATTGTGCCATTCATCAACTTCTAATCTGAGATCTTCTTTATCTTTTTCATGGGTACAACCAGTAACACGGCAGTCATACATGGTTACAGTATGTACTGATTTTAGAGGCTCAAGCGACATATCAACACTATTTGGATAGTACAAGTTAACTGAGTGAACTGGGGGGATGTCCGTTTACTAAAGCAAGAAGACCAGCCTTTGTAAATGTTACATAACCTAGATTTATGGTGTGAACACCTTTAAGACAAGCCAAGTCATTTGTAGAAAGTTCTAATCCTGCGTCAAATTGTATAATTGTGTTTCTCAAAAAAGGACTGCCTTTGAGAAAGCACAATCTGACGGTTGTTTCTACTTTAGCCAAAAGAAACCAATATTTTGCCTAATAATGTTGTTGAAGCGATGTGAAACAGCAAGCACGAATGAAGCACTTCGTAAGTAGTAGGCGCCGTAGAATAAGCGTTAGTATCTTGTTCGGTACTCGTTCAGAAACTTCATCTTGTGGAATTACTATTTGTCGTTCTGTTGCCATGTTGTGTTGCTATGTAGGTAAATGTTGATTCTTTAAACGTAAAAATATTAAATAACACAGGTGCAAAGAAAACCGATTGTACCTTTAATCTACTGTTAACGCGTTGGTAGTGGCAACACAACAAGACAATTGCATTTAACGAAATTCAATATTTATTAAATTTAGATTGCACACTCAGTTAACTGAGTTGAAAAAACTCCCGACGAGGGTCTCGATCCCTCGACCGTACGGTTAAGAGCCGTACGCTCTACCAACTGAGCTAGCCGGGACTTGTCGATGGGTTTGAGTAACGTTTATTGGGATTCTATAAAATCTAAACCTGTCAATAATTAGTTTTAGAGTAGTACGCACAAACACCATAAACGTTCCAGTAGTTTTCCAAAACGTACACTTTATACATACAGTGCTACATTGAAAGTTGTTAATTATTGGCACATCAGAAAAGCATGACACAACTTGCTGCTTTTCCTGTTTAACTTATTTTCTTGTTTAGGCGTATGTGTTACTTTTGTAGATGAATGTACCATGAGCCAAGTACTACAAATAGGAGCTACTTAACTTAGGTGACAACGTAAAGGCCATTACGAATGTGCAATTTTGTTTTTACATTGTGCTATAGTTCAAGATGACTCTGGCTCTCGATTGAAAGTCTGGCGAATTACCCCTACTCCGCAACCCTGTGTCACAGGTATGAGTAAAATACCTACGCAACCCATACCAAGAGAAACTCAGAGTAGTAGCTACCATTAAAAACACAACAAGTTACTTTGTCTTTTTAAAGCGAAGATTTGAACAAACTTTTCATGCATGAATGAATATGTTATTGCACGTGTACAAACACCACAACGTCCCTTGAAAAACTTGTATTATTGTTGAGTACAATAAATAGTCTTTGTTTTGTTATGAAAATACAGCCATATTTAGGCGGTTCATTTGGCATACTTCAAGGGAACGGAAGCAGGTACTAATCCTCTTTTTTTTTTCCCCAACAAATGTGGTTCAACACCTAATATAGAGCAGCGAACTTGTAGTGAATTAGATGTTTCAAAACACGTTTAAATTGCTTAGCTTAAATTTGTAGTTCATTTTCTTTTGAAAGCAGACAAGAACTGATACAGATATGGTGCCAAACACTAACAACATTTTTTACAGTAGAGTCATAAGGACTACGGCCCCTTTTATTTAGCGCATCTCCGAGCACAAGACTACAATTTGAAATGAAGGCTAATAATGAGTTTATTAAGATAACGAACTTAACATTGTGGTAAGATAGTGACACCCTTGGTACATGGGTCGTAAGCTAGAATAGGAACAGGAGCATAGCTATTTAAAATCGTTAAAAGAAAACAACTGAAGGAAAGGTAAGTACCCAGAAGATCCAAAGTAGAAGCTAATAGTCATCGGCTGTGAGGCACACAGATACCCTTTGAGGTCAAAGTACAAGTCTCCACAAACGTTTGTTTGGGTGCCACGCGTAGATACCCATTTACACGTTTGCGTTTGGCACCCAAGAGTGCAACGCAATTTGCTTGCTATGGATGAGTTAGAAATCTAATATTTTACTTGGAAAAAGTTGATTGTACCCTGTGGCGCCTGAATAGGACCCAAACTGTTGTTGCCTTTTACATCAACAGTAACTATTAAGTGTTCTTTCGTAATTAGTATCTTCAGGACAGTGCAGAAGTAGGCTGCATTGTAACGTGATACCAAGTTTTTAGGTCTCAATTCGTATCTTAGAAAGTGACAAGCACCTCCACCATATCCGGGCTGGGATGGGCTGATTTGTTGCTGTTCTCCGTATTGCATGTTGATGAGTTGTTGTTGATGAGTATTTGAGTTACAAATGAAGATACCGAACATAGATTGTTAAGTTGTGTACTGGTAACTTTTCCTTTTAGTCTACCTTTGATGATTAGTTGACAGGCTGCTCGCTTTTATAGTCTTGCCAATACATTGAACAACACGTTGTATATAGTTTTAGGGAGCATTGTTGTAGTTCTTTGGGTAGTATTTAGTTTTTGCTCGAATATTAGTAAAAGCTAATCTCCAAAAACACTGTAGGAACAGCGTGCAGGTTTATTACTTCAAATCCCTTTTTGTGTTAGAAATCACTTCAAGCGATAAGTGAAAACAATGTATACAATAAAAAATTTTCGCTACATGACAGTGAGATTGAATGATTACTAATACTACGTTCCCAAAATTGTTTCTGGATTAGTTTTTTTTGGCTGTCACTATTCAATAAAGACCATTTTAAAGTAATAACAACTTTCCACTCTAACAAGAATAGAAACGTCATATGAAAACGTATTTTCTACGTACTAGGCGAGAGGTAAAGCTGTTATCTGTTCTTGAAGTTTTGACAACAGAAAACTAGAAAAATATGATGACTGTCATTTTCCGCTAATAGTACACGTGGGTGCATAAAGTTAGGCACTTGTTAGAAGACAGCAGAATATGATTTTTAAAGCCATAAACACTATTCTACAAGTCTTTCTAGGCGCACTAGTGCATACATGTACGATTCAAATGGAATGAAATGACGGCTGACACCTAAGTAATCTGTTGTACTCGGTTTTAGGACATTGTTAACCCAAGTAGTGGAATAAATACGTGGTTTTGATATGAGAGATAAATGAGGTTGTGACTGCTATTTATTCTCTGTCATTCAAGTTAGCAGATTTTTTGCCTACTACTACAGTATCCTTATGCAGTGGTAACAGAAAGTCACGTGTTTGCATCATGGCTACCTAAATAAACTTAGAGTGTTGGCGGCTTGTTTTGGCCATGGTAAATATAAGAAGTACGTTATTGTTCATTTGTACGAACAAAAGCAGTGCTCCACATTTCATAGAGATTTTTATGGAGCGTTATTTTCTTAGGTGCCAATATTTAATAACTTTCAACGTAGCACCGTGTGTATAAAGTGTACGTTTTGGAAAACTACAGGAACGTTTATGGTGTTTGTGCATACTACTCTAAAACTAATTATTGACAGGTTTAGATTTTATAGAATCCCAATAAACGTTACTCAAACCCATCGACAAGTCCCGGCTAGCTCAGTTGGTAGAGCGTACGGCTCTTAACCGTACGGTCGAGGGATCGAGACCCTCGTCGGGAGTTTTTTCAACTCAGTTAACTGAGTGTGCAAAATAAATTTAATAAATACTTGTTTAATAAATAAATAATATTTATTTGCTTCATCTCAGTTGGTTGAGCGCACGGCTCTCAACTATGCAGTTGATGTATCCACACTCATTTTTGGAATTGACGCTCAACAATTCAGCAAGCTCATTTCACCTTCTACTGCTTTAACGACCAAAAAGTGACACCTTGGTCATTTCTTTTTTACTAGCTATCATTCCCTACTATGGACATAGCATACTTGGTTTTTATTTGCTTTACACCTACACAATATTTTACAAAAACTAATGAGACATTTAACTGCATTCATTACAAGTTGTCATCTATGACATTAAAGGCATGATGGAAGTAGTCCATATCATCAATATATACAACTAGCTCATAAGATCCAGTAACAGATATGTTACAAGAAATAATAACATCACTACCCTCTCCTGTAACGACAGTAGACAAGGTTTCTACAAACAAAAAAACTGAGCTTTGAACAAAATGAAAAAGGAAGAGTTCAGTTGTGTATCGTACCTGGGCCGCCAGTGATATTAGCATTAACACGGAACGGTTGAAACGAAACTGGTTTATACATGGCATCCTTTGTTTCAATTGTGAAACGAGCTGTTTGGCCTAATGCCATCTGGGTGTTTTTGTTAGTTTCTTGAGGTTTGTGAGCAGTGAAAGAGAAATACTGTACTTTTTGAGGTCCTTTGATGTAATGCATGAGCTAACAAGATGCGTCAGTATCCAAAAACGGCGAAGAATAACTTTAATTGGTGTGAGAATTGTGTTTAAACGCTGCAGTCAGCGTTAAAGTGGCATTGTTTGCGTTTGGAGTATGCTAGTGGCGCAAGTAAATACGTACATTTCCTTGTGCTTCTGGTTGGTAACCGCCTCTGGCGCTGCTAGATGAGTGCGTGCTACCAGTTTGGCCATTCCCAGCGCGATTACTGAGAGCATTGTTTAACTTTGCTCGATCTGCAGCTGTCAAACCGGCAAGAGGACCACCTAGCGTAGTGCGTTAACATAGCCGAATTCGGAAACCCATGCAATAAACCAAAATTCCTAACTCACCAGTTCCTTTTTGAACGCTATTTTGCGCATTAGACGTCTGACGCTATGCGTTGTACACCTTATAAATCATTTAGAATAAAAATCTTACACACGACCTTACGCAAAGCGTTCTGTATTTTAAAATCCATCAAATGAGCCATATTTCTTGTCTAAACGATAGTGCGCAACTGTAGTGTACTTGTTATTACACAAAACTTAAAACGACAAGTTCAGTCACCATTCTCCTCAACAATCCTCGCATTATCAAAATAACCATACAAACATCTTAAATGTCAAATTCACGTGTTGCTGATCCAAAGAAGCTCAAAAGAGGGTCTTCAGCGTCAGATGTTAAAGATAAGAGGTTTCAAATGTTTACTCATATAGATACTGCGTCTAAATCGTACGTAACGATATCTTTTGGAGAAAAAAAAAAAGAATTTGGAATTTATAACCAAGACGATTAGTTTTTCTGGCTTTACTGAGCGTATGATGTACGGAGAGAAAATATCAGAGGACAGTGTCATTGACGACATCGTAAACGAGAAACCAAAGACTGCAGCAGACGGATTAGGTACCTTATCCTCCCTTAGACAATTCTTGGGAACAGACTGTCGTTAACCATATATAATTCTGTAGGAAAAGGATTGCTGTCTCTTGGTCACAATTTAGTTAAAGGCGTTACTGGTATTGTGGTACACAAATCTCATAGAAAAACATTTGTTTATAATACACGTGGCTGAAGTGTTTTCTCTTTGTTAGGTTGAGCCTGTAAAAGGAGCAAAACATAGTGGTGGTGTAGGATTTTTAAAGGGAGTTGCAGTTGGTTTAACAGGGTAAGCTCACGTGGTCATAGTAGCCACTTTTTTTTTCTTTTTTTTTTTTGAACGAACAGAAAAAAATACCAGAATTCGTGTTGTGGAATTTCTATGCCTTCGTAAAAAATCAGCGCCTAAGGAAGGTAATTCTAGTGATTACGAACCTAGTTTCTATTGTTGGGAGTTTAGATACATTCGTTATCAATGCATATGTTTTAATTGACCAACAACGCACTTTTATTTCTTATGTTTCAGAAAACTAGATATCCTGATATTGTTGCTTTAGTGTTGTAACAAAACCTGTTGTCGGTGTAGTTGATCTTGTCGCAAAAACATCTGAAGGCATTGCAAATACACCGCATACTATACACAACGCTTTGATGATTGCTAGAGAACCACCACAAGAAGGTAGTATTACTTTGTGTTTGTTTGATAAACGATTAACACAATGTCCTAGATAAAATAGCCCATTTCGGACAACCACTTTCTAGTTCTGTTCAGAAAGCAGACGATCAAGGAAAAATACACATTGCATTTGCTTGTTATAAACATATTAGAGAAAACGGTTTACAGTCGGTTGGTATTTTCAGGTTGGCTGCGAGCAAGAAAACGCTTTTAAAGTTGCGCGATCAAGTTGGTACGGTAAATGGCTTATCGTATCCTTCATTAACAAGTCTTTTTAGATTCAGGAGAGACACTAAAACTTGATCAGTTTAATATGAACACGGTTGCTTGTCTGTACAAAGTATGTTTATTTTTTTGTTTTCTTTTGCTATGCGCATTCTTATTTATTGTGTAGCTTTATTTTGCTGAGCTTCCTGATTCTGTTATTCCATCATCTTCTTACTATGATCTACTACGAATGGCAGAACAGAAGAAACCAGAAAACGAAATAGTGATGCTCCTGAAACCGTTTGTTAAAAACTTGGAGGCTGTCAATCGAGTAAGTATTTTGTTTGGGTTTTACTTCGATTTTAGGTGCTTACTTTTTATAGCACGTGCTTTTACAATTAATGGACGTATTATATGAAATTCATAAACAGAGTAAAGTAAATAAGATGGATGCCCATAACCTTTCAGTAGTATGGGTAAGTATAAGCTAAAACGGTTTTTTTTCTCGTTTTTTTCTTATTTTATTTTAAAGGTTCAAAATGTTCTAAAGGCTCCTCCTGCAACCCCTGACCAAGATGAAAACGCTTACCTCATGCAACTTCTACGAAATGCGCCAAAATTGGCAACTGTTATTAAAGTGATGATTGAACACTTTGAAGAAATATTTAGCATCACTGCTGAAGATCAAAGTGCTGGGAATGATGATGGTGAAATTTTAACTAATGATTGTCCGCTTGATTAAAAAATAAGGTGTAAAATAAATAATAAGGTATAGGCATTTCATAAAACCGTCATGAGCCAAACCCGAAAAAAACATTTTTGAATTTTTTTAGCTAAGTAGAACTCCTTTGGTAAGAACTTGGCTACTCATAACAATTGTTTATTTAACGTGGTACAACGTATTTATTACACGATTGTGGCCTTCTCCAGTTCACCATCAAAATACCATCTCTTGTATTCTCCCTTTGGCTTACCATTTACGTAAAAAACCTTTTCCCATAATTGACCATTAACATGCCAAAGCTTATGCTCTCCTTCTCTTACACCATTCTCATAAGTGGTTTTTTCATACAAGATACCATTACGATGCCACTGAGTCTTCAGACCCACTTGAGCACCATTTACAAAATAAGACAGCTCCATTAACTGTCCGTCCTCATACCACCTCTTTTTCTGCCCGCATCGACCGTCTAGATGGAAATACGACAGTTCCATCAACTGACCGTTCTCATGCCACTCAGTGTACTCACCTTCTCTCTTACCATCTCGGTAATTATACTGAGAATACAATTCACCGCTCTCATACCACTCCTGGTAGACTCCTTCATTTTTATTGTGGACAAAATAACAGAGGTTCCTTAAGACACCGTTGTCATGCCATAACTTAAACTCACCGTGTAGTTGACCGCGCATCCAAAACTCTTGACATACAATCATTGCTGTGAGTGTATTGTTTTCGTAGAATACCTTCCGTTGTAACCATTTGCCGTTTTTCTCGATGTTGCCGTCAAACCTTGTTGTTAGTGCCGTGTACTTTGATAAGACAGGCCATTTCAGGTAAACCTCGAAGTCTCTGTAGATTATTGCTATTTGAATCTCCGTTGGGAGTAGTAGTAGTGCGTTATTTGCAGGTATTAATGAGCTAATCTAATTAATGTCTGCGTCAGAACACACGATACTAGAGACTACAAAACAAGCGAGTTTTAGAAACGCGTAGATTGCAATTGGTCAGCGTGCAAGAAGTAGATTGAGTGATTTTCTTTGGTAGAAAGGCTTTTTGTACAACAGGAGAGTTTTGTAGAATAAGAGGTTTTTTTAAAAGTGCATAGCCAAAGACTACGAAGAACATACAACACCGCTAACAGACAACAATGCAATTTATCAAATTACTCGTTTCATGCTTTGCTCTGTTAGCGCTATTTTGCATGCTATTGGTATGATGGTAGTCTTGGCAGTATAGCGTTGATCAAAGCAAAGCTCAACGAAAAGAATCAAAAGGGTTCATGTACCTCTTTAGAGTATCGAGCCATGATGTAAGAACAAACGGTCGGCGGACACTGTTTGTCAAGATTAAAGAAACAATCTTGTTAACGAAGTGAAGGACTTTAAGCCAGCCTTTTTGGCTTAATAAACATATTTTTATCCTTAGCTCAGTTGGTTGAGCGGGAAGCTCTTAACTGTAGGGTTACGGGATCTAGACGGATACATGCACGCGAACATTCCGAAAAACAAAAACGATATCACGTGATAGTGACATTTAGTATTGTAAAGGAACTGATAAAACTGATTTTATTGCTGCTTTTGTATTGATATCTGCAATAAATAAAAAAAGACTTAGTGTCGATTATTGTTCACTCGTGCGTTGGCAATAAATTACCGTTTGCAAAAATGTTTTTTGGGTCCAATGTTTTCTTTAGACCTTTAAGCATCTGTATACCAACAGGAGATACTGTTTGCTCCATAAACTGACTTCTATGTTTACCAATACCATGATGATGAGAAACAGAACTAAAGTATAAACAGTCAATACGAGCATAGAGTGCGAAAAGACAAAAACTAAAACTTCAAATGAAAAAAAAATAAGCCAACATTGCTTTCTAGCCGATTGTGCAAATAATGCAACTTTGATTTCTCTTCAGCTGACTTGTACTACATACCCTCCACATTTTAAAATCGTTTCTCTAGCGGCATTCTCAATCTCAGCAAAGACATGGCAAGGGTCCTTGAACGTAGCACCTTTGAAACCGAAATAAAAGTAGACGCATGAACCAGCATCATATGTCTGTGTTACTCTGCATGATACAAGCGGATCTTCTTTGATACCCTACAAAAAAACGTCAATAAAAATTAAAAAAGACTGACATAAGCATGTCACAAACATACGCGTTTTTTGCACTCTCTGCGAATTCTGTTCTTTGTTTTATTGCAGAGCATCAAGGTATTTGTCCACGGTACACTTGTTTCAAAAGATTCACCTACATAGCCAAAAGACATTCCGAAATCACGCAAATAAGCAATCATGTATGTTAGGAAGTAACCCCTTTTTAGTTGTTTGTGTTAGTTTTTTACAGTTCGTTTAAAATCTTGGTGTTACCTTCTACCATTTGCTTCATCTGCTTTGATACCATGGTGCTTTTTAGCGAGTTTGTAGACAAGTGTTTGTTCTCTTGAAACTTGTTCTTTTGAGCCTTAACAAACGTGGTGAATTAAAAGGGTAAAACAGGTGGTTCTTTCTTTGTACCTTCGAATACCATAGTGACAGCAGCTATTTTTTCCAAGTCGAATTTGTACCATTTAGTGAGGAGCAGTACTTTAATTTGTTTCTGAATGTAATCCAAAAAGGTATCTTTACCAGGCTTTGACAAAGAGTTAGAGCGAAAACAGAGTCGTGATTCAAAGAATCAAACAAAAAGAACAAAGCACAAAAACGTACACGTAAAGCTTGACCAAACATGAATTGCATGTTATCTACTAGACGGATAGATGCAGGAGCACATTTATGGAAAGCTACATCACGCATGAAAGCAACACCATCTTCAAAGCAAGAAAATGCAACAGCACCAAACTTGCGAACCTTAACAACAATCAGCGATTTTCTCAACAGCAAAGGTACCAGTACCTCAGGTAGTGGTCTCACTTTAACAATAGCTTCCGTAACAACACCCAAAGTACCCTCAGAGCCTATAACAGTTGTTACCAAACTATTTTAAGGTCTACTAGTTAGAGAACGCACCCAAAATCATTTGTTGTACATCAGGACCAGCAGATATTCTTGGTACTTGTAAATCTCTTGTTAGAGTACCAATTGGAGTAACTACAGTGAACGCCAATACAATGTCTTCAATATTCCCGTAGACATTCTTCTTCATACCAGAAGCTCTACAAAAAGACGTTAAAAAGCTGGTTACGCGCCCTTGACAGCGGAAAAAAAAAGAATGTACCGAGTAGCAATCCATCCTCCTAATGTTGAAAACTCGGATGAATCCGGTTCATGACCCATAACGTATCCTGCATCTGCAAGTTTACGTCTTAGGTTATCTCCAACAATGCCAGCTTCAACGCAAGCAGTTAGATTTTCTGTATCAATCCATTTAACCTGTTAGGTTGTCAACATGTCAGAAATAGAACTCAAGTACTCAAGCAAAAGAACACAAAAAAAAATGTGAAAAAAAAAAGGATATTTGGTTGTATCTTCATACCTTGTCCATCTCGTGCATGTCCATACTAACAATCATACGTCTTTCTCCTCTAGGACATAGAAGAGCCTCTGACACAGATGTTCCTTTAAAACGTTAACGTCTACGCTTGATTTTCGTGCAACAACAAAAAAATGGAATTTCATAAAATCGGGTAAACAGGTTTAGCCGTTGGTTTATACCTCCTCCAAATGGAATAATAACGACGTTATGTTCGTGTGCTTGAGAGACAATAGCTTCGACGTGTTTTTGGCATTCTGGCCATAGAACAATATCCTTTGAAGTAACGTTAGTTTGCAACGTTTGACGATGGTTTTAATAAGGGTTGTAGTTCTTACTGGTATTCTCTTCATCATTGCTTCAATGTCGTTTTTCAACTGCCACGTCTCCTCTAGTGTATGCCCGTGAGCGTGGTTCAAGCGATCCATGCCTTCAAAGGACATTTTAGCGTAACATTTATTAGCCTACAAATACGTCAAATTACTGGCGGAATGCGTTTTTTTCATGCAATGCGAGCGTTTGGCCCATTTGCCTATTTTATTTTCGCACCTCCAAAAATTTTATGAATTTCTCGTTTCTGATTGGTTTTGGAAACTCAGTAGGAGGCGGAAGGTGCTTTTGACGATCTTTTGTCATATTAATGTTCAAATTTGCTTCAAACCAAGGACGGAAGTGTGGAAGCTCTTTACCAGCTAAGGGAGTGAGCGATTACACTAACAAATCATCACGTACAGTACAAATACCTGCTGCCGGTAAGAAGTATTGTACCATCTTGGTTAGGCTTGAAGGCAGTGTCTGAGTAGCCCCAACCGTTCCATTTTAATTTTTCTTCCGTTCTAGGCTCATTCTGAACTGACTTCTTTCTGGTTGGCTACACAGAGTGAGTTGCAATATACTACGCCATTATCGCACGTTTCGTGAGTTCGTTGGCACAGCAATATGGCCTAATGTCATTTTAATACGCCGTTCAGCCGTTTGCTTCATAGCTGCAGCCTCCATTGTGAATAAACAACAAGGACAGATTTGGGCGACAAAAACTTTTTACATTTTTCGTATTTGAGCACGAAACCCAACAAAGTTTTATTGCGTTAATACCACATTTGGTGTCGTGTTTGGACGACAGCAATAATACAGCCGTTACAATTGTGAAACAATTATGGATGACGAATAAATGTCGACAGGGAGAGCCTCTGCGCGCCTGAAGGGCAAGACAGTACTATTTCCTGCTCAAATACATTTAAATGAGGCCGCGCTACCCTGTAATAATCAATTGAGCGATTTCGTTGCTAAAGGTATTAAAAACTCGTTGGTTATGAATAACATAATATTTGTAGACGACTTCTCTACGCTGAAACAAAAACAGGTTTGTAGTGGTTATTTTTTCTTCTAACTACTCGTACAGACATTTCATGAGCTTGAACCTCCCGTAGCAGACAATTTCCACTCGCCTACGGCAGAAAAATCAAAGGAAAAACGGTTATCAGCTCTACAAGTACACAAACGCCTAAATTCAGCGTAACCTACAAGAAACGAATAACAATTACCTAGAAATTTAACCGCGATAGAGAACGGGCGCGTTTCTCGAAACTTCGAAAACAGGCCATCCCAGACCTTCTATCAATACCAGATGGATCAAAAAAATCTCTTCCAATATTTGATGATCCTTCACAGTACGTTTAGCTATACAATTTGCACGTGCAAGTTGGCTAAACTTGTTGTTGTAAAACATTTCAACTCTAATTTCTCTTACTTTATGTAGGTCTCAAAAAAGCGGAAGTACATTATTCTCAAATGGTAGGAGTGCTAGAACAGTGTTTGGGAGGGATGACAGTGATGAAGATAGCTTGGAGAACCTAGAAAAGTGCGTTTTGTTTTTTGTTATATTTGCTTTGTCGTGTTGATTATTTTGTAGAGCAAGCGACATCGAGGATGAGGTTAGCTTCATATCAAACAAAAGGGTTGCTTTTTAACATACTTTAGATACCTGATATCCCAGCATTCCGAGACGACTTTATCGTCAATGACGTTGAAATGGGTACTTGAAGTTTTTTTTCGAATTCTTAGTAATGTATTAGTCTATGATCCTTTATTTCCTACCAATGACACAACACGATCCCCAAGTCCAAAAAAGAAATCCCCATTCAAACGGCGATTGTCTCCTAAAAAGGAACGTAAAAAGAGAAATTTTATTGATATGGTGCATGACGATGACGAAGGCAGTACAGTCGACGAGCATCATAGACCAAGCAAAAAGTGAGTAATGCCTTTATTTTTTATTGTTATTTAACTCACCATTATTGTAGAGCACGTATAGATTCTGCAGTAAACGACATCATGATCATCGATTCACCTCACCAGTCAAGTAATAGAATTCCACAGTTTAAACCAGACGAACGTGTCAATATCAGTGATGACGAAAGTAAAGATGATATGGCTATTGATACTGTTTCTTCGAGTTCTAGGCGAAATGTACTAGTCTACAGACTTTTTCCATCTTGGATTACCTATGTTTTCTTACAGCACACTAGTCGCGTTCTAGTGGATTTGTGGTTGTTGTTGCTCCTAAAGGTGGTTCAGAGATGAGACTTTATGTGCAAGTACCACGAGGAGTTGATATTGAGGCCGTACGCCTATAAACACAGCTATGTTGTCTAAGTCATCTATTTAGTTGACCGTTGAGCGATTTTGTGCAATTGTGATAACAAGATACAGCAAAAAAACTAAAATAGATGAAAAGGCTGTAAAAGTAAATGCTTTCAAGCTAAAAGGAGAATATGACATGGACCCTGATGATCTTGTATATAATGATATTGTAGATCCATCCGTTGATGCTTATCGCATAGAGATTGAAGGTATGTTAAGAGATTTCTAACCCGTTTTCTCGAACGTGCAGCTCTAATCGAAACATTTAGTTAAAGAAAAAACAATGGCAGATATCTACGCTTCCGAATACAACCCAAAAGTTCGTATGTTATCAGCTCTGAAGGAATCTGAGGAGAAAAGTGAGCTCAAAGTTGAAGAACGTAGCCAAGCTGATGTTGCACTTAAACTTATCCGCGACTCGCATCGTCCTAAGATCAATAAGCTGATGTTTTGGCGTGGTGCCTTGCTTGGTTCGTAGTTTTTTTATGCACGTAGCGCTATGAGCTTTACGTGATTAGTTTATGTTTGTTTTACAGCAAATAACCTCTTATATAGCACAGAGCACAGCTAAGCAATTCGCACAAGTGTTACATCATGAAAACTTAGCAAATCTCACGTTATTGGATTTCAGCGATAATAACTTACAACACCCTTACATTAGCAATATTCTAAAGGCTGCCAGTGGGTTGAAGCACTTGAAGACTTTAAACCTTTCAGATAACCACCTTTGCAATTCAAGTATACATCAGCTATGCATGGTATTACTACAATGTGGTAAACTAGAGGTATTGGAGCTAGCTGGTTGCTGGATTGATCAAACATTGATTTCTCTGTTGCTAAAGCAGAAAGTACGTCAAAAACATGCCTCACGTTTACTAGTTTAACGGGATTATCGTTAGGTGTTTGGCCACGCACGTAGCCTACATACTTTGGACCTTTCTCGTAATAATATATCTGGTGAAGGTTTAAGAGATTTCTTTTTGTATTATAGTAGAGATTGGGCTGATAGGCAGTGCCCACTAAAGGTATGAGCTTTTCTTGGGGTTATTTTGTAGAGCGTCCTGGGTCTTCAATGTCAACCTAAGGAGACCATTCTTTCTGTACAAGCTGACGCGTTTATTGTAGAATTTCATCCTTAAAGATAACTTTGGTTCTTCTTGTTGCTCTGGGATATCTGTCGCTCTTAAAGACTTTCTTGTTACAGTAAGACTGAACAAACTTATTTTATCGGGTAGTCATTTAGATGATAAATTCATTTCTGGTCTGCGCTCTGGATTATCGTTAAGTTCTTCAATTCAA
>JALMLS010000199.1:0-88237 GCA_038496445.1 Trichosphaerium sp. ATCC 40318
ACGGACTTCCACAGTACACTGAGGTGTCTCCCTGGGCAAGTAAAAACTAGAACTCAACGATTAGGTGTTTCCATTTTTGAAAACCTCTCAGTCCGTTTTCGCAACTAAGGGTAATACATACATACTACGACGCGAAGGTAAACTTGCTGGTGGGTAATATATGCTCCTTGGCTTTCGTGGCTTGAATTCCGCTTTACTTTCCGAAAATTCTCTGAATGCCAAACTAAGTCGCCCGCTTTAATTCTTGTTAGCCTACACCTCACTAGATCTCACCACATGTCCACCATCAATGTTTACCCTTCTAAAACAAAGCGCGCGCTAGAGTTAAAACAATTTGGTAAGCTATAACGGTAAAATATAGTGAAATTCGTCTTGTTATACCAAAACAACGTTATTTAACCGATTTTTTTTGCTTTTTGTATTTTCTCTTGAATTATTTTATAAACTGGCCAAATCGACTAAAAAGTATTACCAAACTCTTTCCCACGCGAAAAAACCATATATTCGACGTATTACGAGTTTTGGCGCAAAAATACTTGTAAAATCCGCAGAATTATTCCGCCGTCTCTTACATGCCCTAGAACAGCATAAAACACCATTAAATATACTATCATTGCCTTTTGAGATCCAAATAGCCATCTGCGAGCAAGATCAGGAAGTTTTTTCAAAATTCCACGTGCTTTCTAGAAAAGCAGCTACAAATACTCATTATACAAGTAATTTAAAAAAAGAGGAACTTGGATTATTTGGAGACCTACAGGAGAGATTTTTGAAAAAACTGAGTTTTCTAAAGGAAAACGTGAAGGAAAGAGTAAATTTTGGCGTCGTTCTGGTTTGCTTCTAAAAGAATGTTATACCAAAGATGAACTTGATGGTATTTATCAGACTTATGATTATACTGGTAATATCGAGGAACAATGTTTTTATAAGAGAGTAAATTAGATGGTGAACACAAGGCATGGAGGAATGGTGTCTTGAAGAAAAAAAGTTTTTATAAAGAAGGTAAACAACTTGGATTTAAAGGATGGAGAAATGATGGTGAAGTACTTGGTGGTGCTTGTGAGAGTGGTCGACAAACTGCTAAAGGTTTTAGATCTGTAGCAGAGCTATGTGCTATGTAGTATTTTTTTTTACAAAACAACAAATAAAAAAAAAAAAAATAGCATAAAACGAGAAAGTTTTTTTTTTACTCGCCTGTTATCAGGATATGTATTTCGCAAAATGTTCTTCTATTCATGCCTCAAAATACTATATGAATTGTATCACGTTGGTATGTTTGTATAGAGTAAAACCAGTCAAGGAGTTAGCGTTGATTGTTCTTTTTTTTATTCGAAGATTTGGGAGAAATCGCTATCTTTTTGTTAAATTCTGTACATGATTATTTATTGTTTTTAATACATTGGTGATCCCATTGGAACAGCTTGAGGACCAGGTTGGTTTACACTGACATTGATTTCATGTCCTTTCTGTGAACCAGCACCGCGGCAAAAATAAACGCCCATAATGGTAGCTAGAACACCTATGATCACCAAGAGTATTGTAATGACGATAAGAGCGATTGCCCATGATGCCAAACCACTTGGTGGAGCGCCTACAGCAGCTGCTATTGTCGTTGGTTCAAGAGTAGGAGCATCTGTTGGTGGTAGTGTCGTTTCCAGAGGGTCTACAGGTGGCTCTGTTGTTGGAGGTAGTGTTGTTGGTGGATTTGTTGTAGGTGGAGTTGTCGTTGGAGGTTGTGTTGTAGGAGGTAGAGTAGGAGGCGGAAGCAATGATGAGATAGAGACACCAGCAAGTAAGGATTCGTCTGAAGCGAATGAAACATGCATAAATCCAACAATGTTAGATGTATCAGCAGCGATAACGAGATCGTCTGTTATTCTTGTTCCAGTAAAAAGATCAACGTCATCTGTTATTTCAAGTGTACTACAAGAAAAGAATGAGAAAAGAAAGGAATAAAAAGAAACCAAAAGAAAGGATAGTCGTACGTTTCATCTAGTTTTGCGAACTTGTATTGTTTTTCAGTTCCTAATTGGTCGTATGCAAGTACGTATACACCTTCGAATACCGAGAATGTACCAAATGGAGTATCTGTCAAGATACTAGAGTCCAATAGCTGTACCTCTGATCCAGCGATACCAGCTCCGTCGACTTTACGAGCAGCAATTGGATTTCCTTTCCAAAGAACGAGAAACTCTTCTTTTGTTCCATGAGATATCACATTGGGTCTGGTTCCTGCTCCGAAACTTACTTCAAAGTCATTTATCCTTCCACTGTCGATGATGTGACTTCCTTGTATATTATCTGCTTTCGTTTGCCAAACAGCAAAGAAACTTTTGGTAAATGTGTTGTAAGCTATTCTTGATCGCACTTGCCATTCGATATCATTGAAAATAGATACTCTGAATTGAGGAGATACATCACCAGTTACAGGGTCAACTGATGCTCCGAATATAGCGTATTCTTTTTCTCTGAGTACGATATCTTGAGTGGCCCATATTACCATGTATTTGTTTGTATCACTATTGAAGGCGGCACTTGGTTTTGCGTTTTGGCTACTTGTTGATGATTGACTTATTGGAAATGTTGGTTTGATAATTAACCCGTTTTGATCAAGAAGGATTCCTCTTACTCTTGTGGTTTGGCTTCCTCGCGATCTGAAGTAGTACAAGTACGATCCTGTACCAGTACCGACAATATCTGGAGATATTGGTACGTCCGCACCCAAAGAGAGAAAGAAAACATCAGTCAAAGCAGTGCCGTTTGGATCGTAGAATCTCGCTCTGAATAGATTGAATGTTCCTGAAGAGTCTCGTCCAGTTATTTTCCATGTTACCAAGTATCTGTTGGTGACTGCATCGAAAGCTACACCTTTTTCTTTGACCTCATTGAATCCAACTGGATCTATCACGTTGAATTGCCTCACAGTTCCGAAAGATAGTACAGAAGGAAGAAGGCAGAGAAACAAGATGTACAGTAAAAGTGTCATTAAACTACTAACTTTAGATTAGAATGATTATACGTTATTAGATCTATGGCTTACGTTGTTGTGTTCATTGTGTTGGGGATTATTAATTGTTCTCTCAAACTTTATGAAGCTTGTGAACTATTCTCTAAATTTATCCGGATCACGTGAACTTGTTTTGGAGAATGGAAGAATAAGGAGAATATTGGATCGTCATATCTCGCTTTCAAAAATACTGTAAAAACAGCTAGTTAACTACAAAGCAATAATAAGCTGCGGGTTTTGAGTTTTCCCGTCTCACAAATTGTGTTAAGTGGCGTTGTACGCTCGCTCCACACTCGAAGTTTAAACGCCAGTATTCGCTTCAGTACCTAACATTTGCTTTGGGTACGCCATGTTTTCACGAAAACCCACGTGATTTTGTACTTATTAAAGTTCACACAATTTTTTCACGAAGCACCACGAGATACCTTTTCTTGGTAAGGAAGGATATGTTGCCTGTTTGACGTTTCATACAAGTTTTATTGTGTTATTTCTATTATACATTCTAGTTGTAGTACGGACGAGGTGGTATTGCTTCAAGAGGTGTTCCTACAGGAACACTCTGATGTGACGGTCCTTGAGGTTCTCCTTGAGGTATTCCTTGGTGTACGTTGACGTTAACCTCAGTTCCTTTGTCTCCACCACAACGGAAATAAGCACCAGCAATCATTGCTAAAACAACAAGAATAAAAACTAATACAGCTACTACGATAATAGCGATTGCCCATGATGCCAAACCACTCGGTGGAGCGTCTACAGCTTCTGCTATTGTTGTTGGTTCAAGAGTAGGAGCCTCTGTTGATGGTAGTGTCGTGGGAGGTTGAGTTGTAGGTGCTTCAGGTGTTGGCGGAATAGTAGTCGGAGGTTGAGTGCTCGGTGAAGGAATAAATGGATCAATAGATACGCCAGCGAGTGCTGATTCAGTTTGAGCGAATGAAACAGGCATAAATCCAACAATGTTAGATGTATCAGCAGCGATAACGAGATCGTCTGTTATTCTTGTTCCAGTAAAAATACTAACATCATCTATTGTTTCAAGTGTACTACAAGAAAGAGTAAGAAAAAGATTAAAATAAAGCCATACGTTTCATTTACTGTTGTAAACTTATAGTGTCTTTCGCCATTGTGTTGTTCATATGCAAGCACATATACGCCTTCGAATACAACGAATGCACTAAATGGAGTATCTGTCGAGATGCTAGAATCCAATACCTGTACCTCTTCCTTTCCAAAGAACAAGAAACTCTTGTTTTGTTCCGTGAGATATCACATTGAGTCTGGTTCCTGCTCCTACGCTTACTTCAAAATCCTTTATCCTTCTGCTTTCTATGATATGACTTCCTTGTATATTGTCTGCTTTCGTTTGCCAAACAGCAAAGAACTTTTTGGTGAATGTGTTGTAAGCTATTCTTGCGATTCAATATCATTGAAAACAGAAACTCTGAATTGAGGAGGTACATCGCCAGTTACAGGGTCAACTGATGCTCCAAATATACCAAAATCCCTATCATTACCAACGACTTCTTTAGAAGCACACACTACCATATATTTATTTGTATCGCTGTTGAAGGCAGCACTTGGGTTTGCGTTCTCGCTTTCATCAGAAGATTGACTTATTGGAAAAATACGAGCTGGACTATGTACTCCGTTTTCATCAAGTAGCATTCCACTTACTTATTGAATCAAATATTTGTGTTCTGAAGTAGTACATATAAGATCCTGATCCAGTACCAATAATATCAGGTGTTACGTTGTCTATCTTGCAAGAGAGGAAAGTCTTCAGTCACAGCAGTTCCATTTATCTTGCTGCAGAAAATGTAAATGCTATACTGTTAGACTCTGTTCCAGAGACTTCATATGTTACCAAGTATCTCTCAGTAACAGCATCGTAAGCTATTCCCTGCTCAACGTTATCAAAGTCAAGTGGATCTATAACATTGAATTGTCTGACATCTCCAACAGATAGTACAGAAGGAAGAAGGCAGAGATGTACAGTAAAAGGGTCATTGTGTTGAAGAGGATATGTACAATTGTTTTAAGTGTTACGTACGTTGTTGTGGTCATTGTAGGTGTTTATGTAAATGCATTAAGTTGCTAACGACAAAAAGTTTTTTTTCAAAAAAAAAACAATGCTAAGCATCGAGTACCGATATAAAACAGATGTCACTACGGGACAACTAAAATGCAGCAAAAAAATGCGAATTTTCGACTTTGTGAGTGCTGTGTCTACTTTAATTAGTAAGATAGCTCTGCCACGCTGTATAGCGTTAGGAATGATTTCAGGTCTCATGAATATTCGGTTCACGTGAAATCAATGATTTACTTTTCGCGAGCGTGTTGTCATACCCCACGTGTTTAACATGGTACCAGTACTAATTGTCGTGTACGACTGCCATACAGTGGCGTGTTTACGGTAGTGTTTAACGTTGTTCCACGTTTACGACTACATCCGCCATAGAAGTTACAAACGCTTTTCAATTTCAAAATGTAGGCCTTTTAATCATGTGTAAACAAGGAACAATTTGGTTAATACTTCTCAATGAAAGGCTGCTCCTGTGGAGCGCAAAAACTGTATTTGATCACTGCTAGGCAGCGTAACACCATTGAGTTCGTTGATGGTTCGTGACGCTTGTCCAAAGAATGGCAGCCATCTGGGTTTTTTTAAAATTGTATGTTGGTATTGTGATCTGATTTCTGGCTTTAATCACGTTTTGAATCATGAAGAAGGAGTCTCTTGTAACTTCAGTAATCCGTTCTTATCAAGACGATAAACAAGCCATGCTTTTGTTCTTGTGATACCGAGATCAGTCCAAAATTTCTGTTGTTGTTCGTCCGTCTTCTCTACTTCAAGTTTAAGCCTAGAGAATGTGTCAAAGCGATAAAAAAAGCGACATTAAGCGTTTCAACAGTATTAGCACCTCTTGCAGTCCTTTTTACAAGCAATATCTGCTACATGCTTCATCAGCGCAGTAAGTACTCCTTTATCGTTGTCGCTAGCGTATATTTCCTCTAGCTGTAGTTCTTTTCCTTCCCAAGTTGAATACCTTTCTTGTGGTTATTAATTTGTTAAGTCGCTAGTTTAGAACCTGAAGTAGTATAAAGCCAAACCTAGTGTTAGTTAGCGTTTTTGGGAATGACATTTTATAAATGAACGTGCCAACCGGTTTCGCCTCTATAAATGCTATTGCTACATGAACACAATCCCCAAGATCTCGTTTAATAGCTTTAAGAAGTGTCAGTGGATGTTAGTGTATTTTTTCATACAATCAACCGTTAGATTCGTTTCACGCTCTCTAACACCCAAGTAAGCCTAAAGGCCGTTATTTTAGTTTGTTTATGTGTTGAAACCTTCAACAGATCGAAAATAGTCCCAGCATCGTCTTTGGTAGCGTCTCTGACGAGACACAGCGCCATGGTAACTCGTACAAACAGACGAAAGCCAAAATCCCAACTTAAGAACTTGTGCTAAGTTTTGCAATCAATCAAGAGCAACCCTATGTTTTGATTCTCCGTTATCATTATCATTATGATGTTCGTACTGAAGGTTTTTTATCGCACGTGTTGACCACAGCGGAACAATTTTGAAAACTGGAAACGAATTCGTGAGCAGACTCAACGTTTAAAGCAAGATGAGTACAGAAAAAACGTTTGTTAAGGTAACAAAGAATGAATTGGTTCTCTTAGAGATAAATAAGCTTGTTAGCGATCCAAAGGCTGGTAAGTGAAGCTACAGACCCACAATTGCTTATTTTGGCGGAAAGGTGGCGTGTCATCGTTTTGTGGCGTCACAAGAAATCATCACAACGGTAAAAAAGTGCTTAAACTAGAGTACGAAGCATACGTACCCATGGCCGAGAAGGAAATGATGAAAATATGTAAACAAATTCGGTACGCAATAAAAACAAGCTAGTCGCGTATGCATACGCGCAAAAACTAGTTTAAAGCTATTTACTAACTTATTTGACTCCAGCGAAAAGTGGTCTGTTATTGGCGTAGCTATGTACCATCGAATAGGACAAGTAGATATTGAACAAGCGTCTGTACGCCTTTCGATCGCTTTGCGATTGTAATCAACTTTTCCTCATCAACAAAATAGGTAATAGTAGCAGTTTCATCTGTACACCGTAAAGAATGTATAGAGGCTATGCATTATGGTATAGATGAGTTAAAAAAGTGCGCAGATATAGCTAAAATCTACTGTTTGTTTTTCGCTAATGGTGACAACCTACAGGTACGTTCCAGTGTGGAAAAAAGAGTATTATGAGGATGGTTCGGTATGGAAACAAAACCAAGAAGCAAAAGACGGACATCACCATTGCTGTAGCTAACACAGAGACAACTTGTTTTGTTGTTGAAAAAAAATGCTTGTTAATAATATTCGGTATGGAAACAAAACCAAGAAGCAAAAGACGGACATCACCATTGCTGTAGCTAACACAGAGACAACTTGTTTTGTTGTTGAATGCTTGTTAATAATATTCAACTCAAATTTAATCAACAGACACGTGATCGCACAGTGCATGGACAGCAAAGTAGTAGGAAGGATGAAACTTTTTTTTTACTGAACTTGTTGTGGAGAAACAATTCTCTCGAGAAATTTTTTTGTTTTTTTTTTTTTTTTTCGGTTTGTGTTGTTACTGTGTCTTTTTAATCTGCATGCATACCTTTGTAAATACATAAAACAATTAGTTTAACATGTTGTTATTAAAACTAAGTGATCTCTGTTTAACCAGTTGTTGGTGTCTTGATGTAAACGTGGTTTGCTTTTTCCCACTTGGTTTTTGACTTCCAAGGTTGTACTTTGTCCATCATTGGTATCAATTCCATTTCGTTCTTTGCTAGCTCGATGTAATTCTCCATTTGTATACCTATTAAGCGTATTAGAAGCGAGTTATGTATTTTTTTGTTTTTGTTACAAAGCAAACGTTTTTGAACAAAAAATTGTGCGGAGAGCGTAAGTGACGCTACAGTTAGAAGTTTGAGCGTATTATTTACCTTCTCCGAACACTTTTTCTATCTCAAAAACATCTTGTGTCTTTTCCATAACGCTGATACGCCATTTGTATACTTTTTCGAGCTGTGCTCTGTATGGCGAGCCCTAATACGGTTTTTGTTTGTATTTTAATTATTTTGATTTTATTGCTACCTCTTCCATGTTAGAGTCTCTTAACATAACAAGTGCTTTGCGGTAAAGCTTCATTAGGATTTCTCTTGCAAACGGCTCTACTTCGATACCAACTAATCCAGTTGTACGCTTATATCCCTCTATTTCATAATTAGCAAACGATTAGACAAATGGCGCGTGCTTGGCTCTTCGTATGTATAATTTTGCTCAATAACGTTATTTGGTGAGCGGTATTTCATGTCTGTTACTTCTACGGCATTTTCACTAGCAATGTCTGGAACATCTGTTTTTCGCCTCACGCTTCTTCTTATTGCTTGTTTATGATTGTATTTCCTGCTGTATGCTACATTACTGCGTGTGGAGCTCGCTAGAGATGATTTAGCCCAAAGCCGTAGTGCCATTGTGTAATCTTTTTTTTTAAAAGGAAACTTAACGATAGATCATTAAGTGACTCCATTGCCTATGAACACGTTTTGGGTTCTATATCCTACTTCAACCAACTAGTTTAACGATAAGTAGCTTCTTTTGGTTTTGCACGTGAAACACCGTAGTGTCTGACCACGCCATTGTATGGCTGTTGTACGCAGGAAATGGTACCATGTTAAGCACGTGGGTATGACAACACGCTCGCGAAAAGTAAATCATTGATTTCACGTGAACCGAATATTCATGAGACCTGAAATCATTCCTTAATGTTATACAACGTGGCAGAACTATTATCTACCTAATTAAAGTAGACACAGCACCTCACAAAGCGGAAAATTCGCATTTTTTTCGTGGTGATTTAGATTGTCCCGTTTGTTGAAACACGCTGAAATAAAAAAAAACTATTTTACCTGATTCAGATTTCTTTAAGGCCTTGTGTTACTTTGATAACAAACGAAAACGCGCTAAAATATGTTGTTATGAAGTAATTGGATGTATCTAGAAAATTGTTGTTGACAATTCAACGTGGAACATGCTATTGAAGCCGATGAGGTCAAAGATATTGGTATGGCTTTTGACGCTATCAAGAATAGATACTTTGTATCATTAGATGTACCAGAATCACCCAACTTGTTCAGAGGAGGATTCTACGATCCAAATGGGACTTCTTTGCAAGACGTGTTGTTTGATTTGGAAAAATTTATACCAGTATCTCCAGATATTGTTGGTACTGGCACTGGTTTATATTTATACTACTTCATATCATTCTTAAGTGAAGATGGTACAAAAGTAAGAGCAACCATACTAGACACCACAGCAGGCTTCCTTAGGATCAACCCAGTTTTTTCAATAAGTGCTTCGAGCGGCCTAGAAAACCCAAGTGCCGCCTTCAATAGTGATACAAACAAATATATGGTGGTATGGGTTAATAGAGATATCGGCGCTATATTCGGAGCATCAGTTGATGCTGTAACTGGTGATGTATCTCCTCAATTCAGAGTATCTATTTTCAATGATATCGAATCGCAAGTGAGACCAAGAATAGCTTACAATACAGTCACCAGAAATTTCTTTGTTGTTTGGCAGACGACACAAGGCAATATACAAGGAACTCATATCACTGATAGTGGAAGGATAAACGATGTTGAAATAGGGTTTGGAGCAGGCACTGTACCCAATGTGATATCTCATGGAACAGAAGAAGAGTTTCTTGTTCTTTGGAAAGGAAATCCAATCGCTGCTAGAAAAGTCAATGGCTTTGGGTTCGCTGGACCAAAGGTGGAGCTAGTGGATTCTAGTATCTCAACAGGCACCCCATTTGGTACATTCTCAGCTTCCGAGGATGTATACGTACTTGCATATGAACAACGCAATGGCGAAAGACAGTATAAGTTCGAAAAACTAAATGAAACGTATGCCATTATTTTAATCTCTTTTTCTTATTCTTTTCTTGTAGTACACTTGAAACAATAGATGATGTTGATCTTTTTACTGGAACAAGAACAACAGGCGATATCGTAATTGCTGCTGACACAACTGATATCGTTGGGCTTATGCCTGTATCATTTACACAAGGAGAAACCTTACTCGGCGGTGTTTCTATAAGCACCCTGCCACCTACAACTCAACCTCCAACAACACTACCACCAACAACTCCACCAACAACCGAACCACCTACAACTCAATCTCCCACAACACTACCACCAATAGAGGCTCCCACTCTTGAACCAACAACAATAGCAGAAGCTGTAGACGCTCCACCAAGTGGTTTGGCATCATGGGCAATCGCTATTATCGTAGTAGCTGTATTATTAGTTTTTATTCTTGTTGTTTTAGCAATGATTGCTGGTGCTTATTTTCGTCGTGGTAGAGATAAAGGAACTGAGGTTAACGTCAACGTAAACCAAGGAGAACCTCATGGACCGTCACATCAGAGTGTTCCTGTAGGAACACCTCTTGAACCTGTACCACCTCTTCCGTACTACAACTAAGAATAAAAGCCTGTATATATTATTGATTCATGTGTTTTATTCAAGTCTTGTAAGAACCGCTTTATGACGTAATCTAAGATTGCGTGGTTGTTCGGGACAGAGTCGATTTTGGATTCCCAAATAATTTACCGAGGCGAACTACCTTCAATAGGCGTACTATCGTATTCGCTTTATATTAAAAGGTGGCTCACACTCCGTTGTGTACGTGAGATATGACGATTCTCTTTATTCTTCCATTCTCCAAAACAAGTTCACGTGATCATATAAATTAAAGGAATAGCTCACAAGCTTCATAAAGTTTGAGAGAACAATTAATAATCCCAACACAATGAACACAACAACGTAAGCCATTGATCTAATAACGTATAATCATTCTAATCTAAAGTTAGTAGTTTAATGACACTTTTACTGTACATCTCGTTTCTCTGCCTTCTTCCTTCTGTAATATCTTTCGGAACTGTGAGGCAATTCAACGTGATAGATCCAGTTGGATTCAATGAGGTCAAAGAAAAAGGTGTAGCTTTCGATGCAGTCACCAACAGATACTTGGTAACATGGAAAATAACTGGACGAGACTCTTCAGGAACATTCAATCTATTCAGAGCAAGATTCTACGATCCAAACGGCACTGCTTTGACTGATGTTTTCTTTTTTCCTTTGGGCAGTGAGGTGCCAATATCTCCAGATATTGTCGGTACTGGTACAGGATCGTACTTGTACTACTTCAGATCGCGAGGAAGCCAAACCACAAGAGTAAGAGGAATCCTTCTTGATCAAAACGGGTTAATTATCAAACCAACATTTCCAATAAGTCAATCATCAACAAGTAGCCAAAACGCAAAACCAAGTGCCGCCTTCAACAGTGATACAAACAAATATATGGTAATATGGGCCACTCAAGATATCGTACTCAGACAAAGAGAATACGCTATATTTGGAGCATCAGTTGACCCTGTAACTGGTGATGTATCTCCTCAATTCAGAGTATCTATTTTTAATGATATCGAATGGCAAGTGCGATCAAGAATAGCTTACAACACATTTACCAAAAGTTTCTTTGCTGTTTGGCAAACGAAAGCAGACAATATACAAGGAAGTCATATCATCGACAGTGGAAGAGTAAATGACTTTGAAGTAAGTTTCGGAGCAGGAACCAGACCCAATGTGATATCTCATGGAACAAAAGAGGAGTTTCTTGTTCTTTGGAAAGGAAATCCGATCGCTGCTCGTAAAGTCGACGGAGCTGGTATCGCTGGATCAGAGGTACAGCTATTGGACCCTAGTATCTTGACAGACACTCCATTTGGTACATTCTCGGTGTTCGAAGGTGCATACGTACTTGCATACGACCAATTAGGAACTGAAAAACAATACAAGTTCGCAAAACTAGATGAAACGTACGACTATCCTTTCTTTTAGTATCTTTTTATTCCTTTCGTTTCTTATTCTTTTCTTGTAGTACACTTGAAATAACAGATGATGTTGATCTTTTTACTGGAACAAGAATAACAGACGATCTCGTTATAGCTGCTGATACATCTAACATTGTTGGATTTATGCATGTTTCATTCGCTTCAGATGAATCCTTACTTGCTGGTGTCTCTATCTCATCATTGCTTCCGCCGCCTACTCTACCTCCTACAACACAACCTCCAACGACAACTCCACCTACAACAAACCCACCAACAACACTACCTCCAACAACAGAGCCACCTGTTGAACCTTTGGCAACAACACTACCACCAACAGATGCTCCTACTCTTGAACCAAATACGATAGCGGCAGCTCTAGCTCCTCCACCAAGTGGTTTGGAATCATGGGCAATCGCTATTATCGTCATTGTAGTACTTGTTGTTATTGCAGGTATTCTGGCAATCATTTTGGGCGCCTACTTTTGTCGCCGTGGTGGTACAATAGAGAAAGGACATGAAATCAATGTCAGTGTAAATCAACCTAATCCTCAACCCGTACCTCAACCCGTACCTCAAGTATCAACTCATCAAGCTGTTCCAATGGGATTACCTCTTCATCCACAATACAAGCAAACTGTATAAAAAAAATTTTCTGTTCAATAAAACTGTTTCTATCTTCCACCTTTATTAAAAGTTTATGTCAAAGGTATATAGCTATACGCTGATATATTGTCTGAACTAAGCCACGAATGAACATATCATCAGTTTCGTTTTCTTTGTCAAGAAAAATCTTCAGCTAAAAAGGCAAGAGTGTAAGCACAAAGGTAGTGCGAGTCAAAACACTGAAAAAAATTTTAAAATTCAAAGATTTCACAAAAAGTTTTTTTGCCTTGTGATGGCCGATACGTGGTTAAAAGTTGAATGATAATTATGTCAATTACCTTTGGTAATGCTTCCGACCATTCTTCTCGGTCATACTTTAATTCAACATGAGCCATCAGTACCAAACCAAAAAGTTGTAAACTAGCTTCCTTTACTCTGAAAATCCATTCAAAATCATGAGGTCTGAACCCTTCACCATCAAAGTAATCTGTATTACTATTTAGGTCGTTTTCATAACTTATACTACATACCAGATGAATCATTGTTCATATCAAGTGCAATTTCTTTAATCTTTGACAAGAGAGATTCATCAAGAGTTTTATCTATTTTAGACATTAACTGTTTTTCGTCAGAAACTCAGCTTACTGTAACTTGCTGCCACTCTTGAAATTATTAACACCAATTGTAAAATATGATGTTTTGAACTACTTGGATCATCTAATAAACCAACCAGCTTTGGTAATTGTGGACCAAGCGCCTCACCAACTGAAGAATAAAATTAAAGGAATTAGCGCAAAACAAACCTCACCTTCTTTTGCTAAAGATAAGTTGGAGAGTACGAAGATGCTGTCATTTTTCATTTCAGTGGTGCCTAAATAACAGCTAAATAAGAAGAAATCCACTGTCAAGAAAACGATGGTTACCTGAGATGGCCATAGTCACAATCAAAGAAACAAGTTCTGCTCTCTAAGAAAAAACTAAGAAAAAAATCACGTGCTTAAAATTTTCTATAGTCCTAACCTGTAACACGTGTACTCTTAGATCAGGTATATGATCACAATAGTTTCCCACACAATGAAGCAAATGACATCTAGGAGAGCTGAAACCCTCGTCTTCTTCTTCTTTCTCCTTCTTTACATCAATCTTTAATAATTCTTTAAAAATAATTTCTCTTAATTCATCATCATGCAGCCAATAAGCATCTGTCTTATCTCCACCACCTAGACCAAATATTTAGTAAGAACATACAAAAAGTGTGAACATGTGACTAAAGGTCAGAGCTCAAATGCGAAAGAAAAAACATAGGCGAAGCGTTTTGAAGTGAATTGCAATTGCAGCTGTTTTAGCGAACTGAGGTTGTATCAACATTTACTACTTACTATATCCAGCGTTGTCTAGTATAACACATAGTTTTTTATATAACTTAGGCTCAACTCCATCAATATTAGGAAGTAATGCAATTATTCCTGTCCATCCTTTTCTCTTATCAATAATTTTAGTACACTCAGCTAGAAATTGAGTGGTAAGTATCAAGCACATACTCTCTTTGATGTACGTACTATAACCGCAAATACTACCCATCAATGATGCACCTGATTCCAGATAGGCGTGATCAAGTGGCAAAGCAACAAAGTCACAAATAATACCGATGAGTTTAATAGAGATTTGCTTATGTAATTGATTACTTTCCATTGTATCATCATGTTCAAGCCTTCGCAGAGTAGTACCAACGATCACAACACAGTCGATTAGGAATGTATCATTCCCGTTTTGCATTTCTACGATAGCGCTTATCTTTCCACGACCTGGAAACAAAGGCGTGAGGAAAACCTTCGGCACGTGATATCAAGATAATTTCCAAATTCAATTAAAACAATACTTAGAGGACGATTGCACAAGTATTCATAGAAATGTAGGTTTTTAACAAAAGACACAAGTATGAGCTTTGATAATGTTTGTGCACGAAAAAAGATAAAATGAAATGAGAAGAAAGACAAAGAGTTGTACCTGTGTACTTGGGCATTTCGATCCTCATTTTATCAACTATTGAAAACAATAAATCTTTATCATTTGACAGATCACAGTAAGTTAAAATACGGGCAGCACTGCAACGAAGGTGAGGTTTGTCTAGCCAAATTTTAACACATTTCATAATTCTCTTCGTTCTCATCTTTTCAGCCATCTCTAGATACTCCTCTCCCTCCAACGCTTTACACAAATGTACATAAGCATAAACACAGTTTTAAGAAAAAAAGAAGAATAGAATTGTTCCACTGAAATGCTGAACAATGAACGTACGTTGAAGCTGCCCGAAAATATACCTTATAGCTTCAACTATTCCTTCTTCAGCTTCAAGATTCTCTTTCCAATCTTCAACTCTATCAAGTAACTTATCAAGTAAACCAACAGCGTGAGCACGCCTAGCTACATTCTTTGTAACCTCAGAATCTTCTTCACCACAAATAAAAGTCGCAAGCGCCTGAAATGAAATGATGGTTAAGAAACGTAGAGAGTCTTTCGGTATACACATACATAAGCCAATATTGTACTTGCTACTTCTATGGCAGAAGAAAATACACCAAAGTAACCGATAGGATCCTTACTGCCGTCTTTAGATAAATCAGCCAAACAGTTCAAAACGAAAATTACTTCTTCAACACGATCGGCGCGTATACATAAATCAATACAGCTTGTGTATGTATCCATTAGCTCAGGGTGTTTAGTGCCATACATAACAGCTATATCCTCATCCTGTGTAAGAAAACCTGTCAGCAAAAGGAATAGGTGTAGTGCTAAGCCCAGAACTAAAGAGATACTTTGCTAACAACAGAAACTTGTTGCACACCACTGGGGCTTTCGAGAAATGTATAAACGTACAATAGCAAGTTTTAGATTTGGGTCATAAAAGCCAGTAGCTTGTGCATCCTCAAAAAAGAGTTAATTGGTTGCCATTAAAGGTGAAGTACTCTCTCTTTGTTTGACCTTAGCCAATCACGTGTACAACTTAAAAAGATTCGTGCATAACAAAAATGACAACTTTGTCACGTGACGAATCAGGAGAAATTTTTTTAGACGAATTCGTACCTCGTAGAGCTCTGCAAACATGACACGTTCCTTTTTGACACGGTCAACATACATTTTGAACCAATCTCTTAAAACTTGTCAAAATCAATTATTAGCGTTTATATTACCTTGGTTGTGCGTCTTGGAACTGTATAGCTAGTTCTAATTCGTTTAAATACCATTTTCGCGCGTACAATCGGCGGTAAAAATGAACGTTGGTGGCAAGGCAGATATCAGCGAATCTAAGGCCATATGAGGTTTGTTTTAGGGTTAAAGTACCTTTTACAAGTAATAATAATATTTGTAAAGTCAGCAAGCGCTGTTATTTCTGAGAATACGTTTACAAGAAGCTCGTTAGGTATATCGTCAAATGAGAGCGTCAAAGATTCTTGTAATACAGAATCAGGTATAGCACGTTTTGCAGCACTGCTATCTTCGGTAGAGCTAAGCGCACTCATGAAGCCTCTTATAACCGACGTTTTCTTTAAACTTAAGACAGTTGACTTCAAGTTCTGCCAGTTTTTTGTTTCAAATTTCCTCTACTTGCAGTACAAGGCTTCAATTTAATGCTTAACTCTATTTCTCGCGTTCACCGTTGTTCTACTGCTACTGTAAATAGACGAAGAAGTGCTAGAACTATTAAAGTTCAAAAGAGATTTAATAGCACGGAAAATGGTTCCATTGGTGGTAAAAACGCGTTAGTTACTGGTTCTACATCTGGCATAGGTAGTTCAACTTTGTTTTGTTTAAATGACATTTTGTAGGCCTTGGTATCGCTAAAGAACTCGCTAAAAACGGTATAACAGACGTCAAACAAATAACGTTTAACAGCTTTTAATCAAAAGGATGTAATATCGTTTTAAACGGCTTTGGTGATATCAATGATATCAATAAGATTGTCAGCGATATTAAAGAATCACACGGAGTGAAGGTGTCATACTCAGCCGCTGACTTGTCAAAAGTACGCCAGAGATAGTCCAGCCACTCTTAAGCATGTCAATGTAGCCTGACATGATCACTGATATGATGAAAGAAGCTAAAGATAACCTTGGTGGCATTGACATTCTTGTGCGTCTTTTCACCAGAAAACATGGACAAACTGTTCGTTTCGGTATCACCGCATTTGCTTCTCTACGATTTTAATTGAACATGCATAGGTAAACAATGGAGGGATACAACATGTTTCTCCTATTGAGAGCTTTCCAGGGAACATGTGGGAGAAGGTTTGTCAACAACAATAAAAAAAAGAAAATAAAAACTGTTGTATCTTACTCTTCGCTTGTAGGTCATTAGCATAAATTTGAGTGCTGTATTCTACGCCACAAAAGCTGCAATACCACATATGAAGTACGAGAAATAACTTTGTAATTTTACAGCTACCCACGTGGTAGCTTTTTACTTTTTTTTTGGTTTTCCTGACATTACTGTTAGGGAGAAAGGATGGGGTCGTATCATCAACACTGCTTCTGTACATGGTCTTGTTGCATCTGCAAATAAGGTATGTGCTAAAATTATATTATTCTTCTTCCTAACAGATTGCAATAAGTCTGCTTATACTGCAGCAAAACATGGCGTTGTTGGTATGACTAAAGTTGTAGGCTTGGAGCTTGCAGGATCGGGTATGAGTGTCTGTGTACTTCTACTTTTTATTGTGATGTAGGTGTTACAGCTAATTGTATCAATCCTGGTTGGGTTCATACTGAGTTGGTTGAAAAACAAATAAGAGCGAAAGCAAGTGAACAAGGTAACAATCTTTCGCTTGCAAGTGGCTTGGTTTTTTCTTAAGCTTTGTATTCTATAGGTATACCTTATGAAGCGGCTGTTGAACAATTGCTTGGAGAGAAACAACCTTCAAAGCAGTTTGTTACAGTCGAGCAAATAGGACAGACAGCTGTGTTTTTATGCAGTCCTGCAGCTAATCAAATGACTGGTACTTGTCTTACAGTAGATGGAGGATGGACGGCAAACTAGAAATGTGTTGGTTTTTCAGTAAATGAAAAAGTGTTTTAACATAGCAAAGTTTATTGTCTTTACACTTCTTTTTTTATACTATGCTCACTGCCATTGCAGCCCTGTTGTTAAATGTTCCAGTTTAAACAAAGCACTACTTCAGTACGAAAAATGAGAGAGGAGCCACACTTGACATGTTTGTCTATTGTTTGATTGTACTGTAGGCTTTTTGCAGATGCCCTGATATATAATATTCTTTCTTTTGTATTTGCCCTTGACGTGACCACACTGTGTGTTCTCCTTCGAGTTTGCTATTGACGTAATGCCATTGTTCGCATAATTTACCATTATCATGCCATACCTTTGACTCCCCTGTTTGTTTACCAGCAACAAAATGAAACTCCTTCCATAGCACACCATTGCGATGCCATTTTCTATAAACTCCTTCAAAATTACCATTAACATATTTATATTGACTCTCCAACTGCCCATTGTAATACCACTCTTTGAAGTTGCCCTCTGGTTCATCGTTGTGATATTCACCAATACGTTTTACTTGACCATTTGAATGCCACCTCTTTGTAACACCTTCACGGCAATCATTGACATATTGGCGCCTTTCTACTTTACAGCCACTACAATTCCATGCCATGTAAACTCCTTCTTGTTTACCATTAACATAGTTAGTCTTAAGTTTCAGTTTACCATTGTAAAACCACATCTTGTAAACACCATGTATCTCTCCTTTGTCGTAATTATACTTCTCCATTATTCTACCATTAGAATGATACTTCCTGTACTCACCTTGTTGTACACCATCAACATATTGACAAGTCTCAGATAATCTACCAGCAGCCCATTTTTTATACATTCCTTCTTGTTTATTTCTGAAATAGTTATGTTCTTTGTACAAGTTGTACTTTTTCTTAAATCCAAGAGTTTTTTTTACCCATTTTCCTTGTTTATTTAGTTCGGCATCAAACCTTGTGTTGATTGCTGCTTGTTTTGATAGTAATGGCCATTTTATATACAAATTGTAGTCTATATCTATTATATCAAGTTGTAGCTCCAAAGGAAGGCGAAATAGATGGCAGACATGCGATTTTAGCGTATTAATCTACACAATTATTGTAAGTAAGCGCACTGTATAAACTGTGTTACCTCAGTTGTTGTCATCAAAACTAAGTACAATGGATGGTCGCAGAAGAACACTGACTTCATTTCTCATTTTCTTCGCTTGGGAGTCTGAGGGTCAGGAACACTAGAACCACCAAGACAGAGACGGAATTAGCTTATTTTAAAATCAGGCGAATGAAGACACGCGATCTACAAACAAAAGAAAAGAAATCTTTTCGCTGGCACTTGTAGGCAGACTTTCGCCCGTTAATTGTTTTTATTACCCAAGTGTCACAATGTGAATAGAGGTGGTATACAGTGCGCCGTACACAACATTGTGGCGAATAATGGTGTCTAAAATAAAATAATTTGGAAAATCCCTAATCAGCTGCTATCAGTACCGTGTTACATGCCTCGAGTATGTTATGTCAATTTACGCCATTACATTCCATTTTAAAGCTACTTGTATCTTCTATACCTTGCTTTTCGTTTATCCATCCTGTTACTCATCGCAACGCGTGCTGCAAGGTTTTTTTGATGTTTTCTGCCAACTGTATGCGCCAAGTAATTATCTTCAGATTTATGATATGTGGTGCATAGTTTACAAACAAAGCGACCCTGACGGTCCTTAATAAGGTATGGATCTTTAGATAAATCAGTTGTAGATCGAGCAATTTCAGCCATTTTCTCTAGCCGCCCGCGCATGCCTGCATTATTACCCTTATTGCCTGATTTCTTAATACCACCAGATTTGACGCTGGGCGTCGTAGGCTTTTTCGCTGGTTTACCTTTGCTGGTAGAAGACATACGCACAAGCTCCGATAACAACAGTAAAGCAGTAACAATAAAAACCGTCAAACTAAATTCAACAATCAATCTTGTTAAAAACGGAAAGTAAGTCAAAAAACTGCAATTATGGTAAGTGTATATTCTTTGATTTTATACAATGTGAGTGCCAGATAGAACAACAAAGACTCAAATATTGCTACTAGAAAGTCTAAACAATGGTGGTCAATCTACTGGTCACTCTGATAAGTAATGCTTTGGCTTGTAAGCTATTTCCCGCTTGGTGTTTTCTACGGATACTCAGGTCCACTGAATACATGCGGGCTTTAGGGGATTGTTGGGTCCTTTAAGTTGCGTCTACTTATTTACACCAGCATTGTATAGAACGACAATTAGCTGTGATGCACAAGTCGTACTCAGTGCCTGTTTCATCGCGTAACTCTAACAAAGCGTTGGAAATAGCGGGTTGGACTAACAAATCCTCTATATGGTATTAATTCTGCTTAGTAATGGAGGCGGCGGGTTTGAAGAGCTATGATATAACTGGGGCTTCAGATCCGTACTGCAAAGTTTACTACAACAATCAAAAGCGTGCGTATAGACACTAAAAGCGTACAGTAACCTTTGTGTTAGGTAAAACACGAACTGCTCACAATACGCTATTTCCGGTACATCAAATACCGTCAACTTGTACTAAATGCGCATAGGCGTACGCTGAGACATTTGTGTTTAAAAAGGGGAAAATAGTCGATAGCGTGCTGATTAAACTCAAGGATAAAGATCTAGGGCCTAAGAAGGACGATAAAGTACAATAAACGAAGTTTTCGCGTTTATGTTCTAACTCATACCCCAGATGGGCTCCATTACTATTCCTGCTTCAGAACTATCACAAAAGACCTCAAACGACAAGTGGTACGTACTATCAAAGAAGGACAAGCAAAAACACGGAAAATTACGAGTCAAATGGCGCTGGGTGTCTGTGATACCTGTACGTATCCATTTAAAGCGTAAAATCAACAATTTGATGGGTTTAAAAGCTTGGTATAGCTTTTTCTGACTTTGTGTCCGTAAAATAGGGTGTACCGCCAAAACCTTTTCTTGATATAATGATGCAAGGGTTCTTGAGTATTAAAGCCTCTGGATTACACGTTCACAAGAAGATAAAATGGTTTGAGTTTAAAGATCATATACTACTTTGGAAGAACGTTTCTGAAGCCCGTTCAGGTTCATTACATAGGCTTACAGTACGTTAAAACTATTTAGATACCAAATACTTTATTTTCTTGAGGGGCAGTTTATATATATTACATTAGACCCAAGTGTCACATTTTCTTATTTTATTCTGTATTTTGACTAGTTTTCTTCGTTTTTTTGTTTTTCTTTGTGTTCATATTGTTTTTATAGGATGGAGTTATAGCTGGGGCTATTAGTGTTCTTGATTGTACACTTTTAAGGAGAAGCAGTACTGCTCTTGCTATAATATCGCCTCACAAGACAGTAAAGAATATTGAACTAGTAGCTAATACAGAGGCTGATTTGAATGTATGGTATCACTTACTATGTGTTGCTGTAACAGGTACATACTAAAGAGCGTATTTACGACAAACTTGCATCTCATAATAAGCGTACTAACTCAGGAGTAAAGGTAACAAAAATCCTACATCTTCAGTTGAAGGAACACTGAGTGTAACTATTCACCAAGCTACTGGTCTTAAACATACTGAAAGATTGCGTATGTGACAAGTAAATAACATTGCACTCTTTTTAAACATAATATAGGAAAATCTGATCCGTATGTGGCGTTCTTAGTTGGTAGCAAACAAGACAACACGGAACCTCAAAAAAATACCCTAACACCAGTATGGGATCATAAAATAGAATTGTACGTGATGACCAGCTGCCCTCCATCAACTTTTTTACCTATGTGTTATTGATGTTTGACTAATATTATTGCTTGTGTTAGTACCACAAGAAGCCACGAGGTTGCCAATGTATTGGTTGTCGATGACAATACACACGAAATATTCGGTCAGTCTTTTTTTCTCCTTAGTACATACTTGTGATTGTTAATTATTTTCAGGTCGATGTGTTATTCCTTTAGATCAATATACCAACAGTCCACCTACTAAGAAAAAATGGTTTCCTTTGACTAATGTCAAAGGAGCTGTAGCAAAAAATGAAAAAAAAGGAAGGCTACAGATTTCTTTGATGTATACAACTACTCAGGTTGTTACAAAGTACTCTGCTACAAGAGTTTTTGGAGCACCTTTGACTTCATTATTCAAGAAGCATGGTGGTGTTCCACCAGTTTTAAACACATGCATTGAACACCTTAAAACGTGCGTCCTTTTTTGAAAACAAGTCTGACGCCTTTGCTCATTTTATGATGAAATTAACATGTGAGTATAGATGTGGCTTGGAGCAAGTAGGTCTTTTTAGATTAGCTGGAAGTCGTAGTGATATGAGACAGCTTCAGGTGTCCATTGATAAAGGTACAGAAGAGAATTGTTTAGAAAAGTTGTTTTGGCCTTTTTTTTCGGGATGAAGATTACGCTCTAGAACGGATAGATGAACACTCCTCTTTGTATGCTTTAAGAGTGATACAAATAAGCTTTCTTTCAACACCAGCTTGTATCACTCTTTTATCACTCAGAGACTTCTGTGATCACAACCAATTGCACCTTAAAAAAACCTCATTAGTTTAAGTCTGACCTTATTCCTTTTTAAATCTCTTTTGTTTCTCTTTAGTTGGTTCATACTGACTTGTTTTCAAGGGAAGAAAATAGATCTAACTACTGTAAAGAGCGTTCATACTGTAGCTTCATTAATGAAGCATTTCTTCCACGACCTACCTTGTCCGCTGTGTACCTTTGATTTGTATCAAGATTTTCTTGGACTTCATGGTACGCCCCTTTATTCAACGCCTTCACCATCCTGTTCCACTTTTTCAGTCCCAATCCTTTATTGCACTCGGTTCTTCTTTGTTTCTAATTCATTTTTTGCGTAGCTCTTCCTACTAAAGAAGAAAAACTTAAGCAAGCAAAAAAAGCAATATCATCTCTTCCTAAATGTAATAGAGAAACACTATTGTTTCTTCTTTCATTTTTAAATCAAGTTTCTTCACATAGTGATCAAAATAAGATGACATATGCAAATCTTGCAATTGTTTTTGGTCCTAACCTCCTAAGAGCAAAGTACGTACCGCCAACAAAGACAAGTTGGTTTTGTTTTTGTTGCTTTATTGATTTTCGTCATTGTTTTGCTATGTTGTTATACTCACTTTACTTTAGAGGAGATAGTCTTAATGTATTAGATGTAGTAAATGTCAATACATCTATTGCATTTCTCATTGAATTTGTTGATGAGTGTAAAGCATAGCGAAAAAAATAAGAAAAAATTATCTAAGTTGACGAAAAAAAAAAAGTAAATTAATGTATTTTATTCATCCTGTTTTCATTTAGCCTAGCATTTCAAACCATTCGTTTGAAATAGTGTTCAATAGGTCAGCCTCAAACATATTATTTGGCAGTGAGCCACCCAAAGTCAGATTGTCGTCCAATAGTTGAAGCGACACCAGGACGTTGCATTTCCATCTATGTGCTATTTGCTAGGCAAACCTAGATCATGTACTATAGGCTCCAATCTTTACTATTGTTGCCATACATCTTTTTATAAGTTTTAGAGTGCGGAAGAGATATTTTAATCATCAAAAAGAAGCAATTAAGCCACTTTGTGTCAATCAATGAATTAAGTGAACGAGTTATTTTTGTGTATTCTTCGATATCAAGCTTACCTAGTCTAAAATGGGTAATAAAAAGGAGCAAGCATGCGATGGACAAGATAGATAGGGCTAAACAACTGAAGCACATCAACAGAATGTTAGAAGAGGAAAGACAAATGCAGGAAGATGAAATTAACATTGTGCTACTTGGTAGGCGCTATACCTGTATTAATTTGAACTAATACAGCGTAAGGATCACTACGTAGTGGTTAGCGCGCAATAACAGCGGTTATTAGCTCATTCCGTTCATGTAAATAGGGAAATCAACGTTTCGTAAGCAATTTGACGGACATTTGCTCAAAGAACGTGCAGTACAATATTACAATGATTGTATAATGAACCAAATACAGTTTTGTATAAGCGACTTTCAAGAGAGTAATTATTTTAAACGGTGTAAAAAGACGACTACCTATTTTACAAAGACCTGGCCTTTGCTTTACATTAACTCATTGTCTAGGGCACTCAGTCTGTTATTCTTGGTATGCCTAATTGCCACGATTATGATCATAAAGGTGATGACTTTGACTTTGAGCAATTCTTTGATGGTGTCAAAAAGTAAGTGAAAGAATTTTCAGAGAAACAAGTTAAAAAAGTGTATTTTTATAGGCTTGTCCATTCAGATTTCATGGTTGAATGTGCTGCGTTCATGGAAAATCGAGTATCCCAAGTCCATATGGAAAATTTATCAATGTATGTGGACGTATAACGTTTTTTGAATAACAGAAAATGATTGACCATTAACTTTCATGCTAAACTTTTTTTTTTCTTTCAGTTTAATGCACGCTGTTTCAAAAAGAACTAAAGGATGGGAAATAACAATACCTGAAATTATGAATATATGCATGAGGTCAACAGGTATAATAGAAAGAGAGCACACAGGCCGTGATGGTCAACAGTTAAGACTTATTGATGTTGGTGGTATGTTTTTTTTAGACTATCAAAATATTTTGTTCGCTTGGAGCAGGCTTATTGCATTTATACCAAAGTTCTATTCACAATTTCTTTTAGTACACCAAAAACCTTAAATTATATTAGGTCTCTCTAAAAGCTGCAAAGTATTTTTGTGTTGAGAGCTTATGCTCTTTTATTGTTTTTTTTCATGTTTTTATGTTGTATAATTTGTTTATTAAGGTCCTCGAAGTGAGCGGAAAAAATGGCCCTGTACCTTTTCTTATGTAAATTATGTTTGCTACATGGTGTCACTAACAGGGTATTCTTTTTTTATTCCAGTAAATGGTGTCACATAAGGTTTTGTTGTTGTACAATTTCTTGTTTTGTTTGCTGTTGTGTTGGATTTAACTCTCAAGCTTCATGCATGTATTATATGAAGATCCGCACATAAATGCATATACAGAAGAGAAATGTTTATTTACAGAAGTAATTAACAGCAAGTGGTTAGAACATGCTAGTGTAATTGTAGTTTTATCAAAATACGATCTTCTCAAAAGGACAATGCCAGAGAACTTTGGTAAATTCCAAACAATATTTCCAAACTACAAAGGTACAGAATACAATGCTTTAAAGCCATACAGAAGACCTAAAAGAGTTTAATTTGCTGGCAGTGCAAATGCAAGAATGAATTCCTATTTTTTTCTTTCTTTTTGGCAATTGATTGTTTTAATTAATTTCTTTTCGGGTCACCTGATCTTGATGAAATTGTCTTACACGTGATTGAAGATTTGAAAACGGCCATTAAAAAAGCAAGATATAATGTCGTGTTCATTTGCAGTACACTGACAGAGTTCGATTTGTACTTTCCTGTGGAACCCTTAATTGAGAAAATTGCTTATAAAACAAGACGTGTAGGTTCGTCACTACTAATTTCAATAAACACTCATAATATGAAAGATGAGACAGGGAAGAGTAAAGTAAAGGATAAAACTCGATTTGGGAAGTCAATTAAATCTTACTTGTTTCCTGATTTAAGCGATGCTACTAAAATTCCATCAGAGTTTAATAGGCTCAGAGAAGATAAATATGATGTATTTAATGACTTTGAGTTTGAACTCAATCAAGGGTCATCACTTAAGATCAGTAGGGTAAGAAAAATCACAAAATAACAGTAGCTTACTTTTTCCAAGGTATTAGTGGAGAGCCAAGTGCCTGAACTGTTTGTAGATGTTGGAGCAAGTGATACTATACTGAAGCTTGCCCATTCTTCTAGAGCGTTCAATACTTTTGTTTCATGTATTTACGGTATCCCAGTTAAACACTATGATCTGGTGGAACCGTCATTTGCCAAACTGTTGGATTCATTTCACCAAAATAAGCTTGCAAAAGAAATCCAAACGATTGAGCCTGGATGCCACTTTAACAATTCTATGGGTATCTTAAGAGGTTTAAAGAGTCTGTACAAAAACGAGCAATCAAAGAACCTAATTCTAAAGACTGGTGATGACAACGAACTTACGTGTCACAAAGTATGTTTATTTCTATTTTACGTTTCTTTCTTTGTATGTGTTTAATGCTTCAGCGTTCTTTTTTTATCAATCGCCAACACTTCAACTATGTCATAGTAATTTAATATCTAATTGCATTATTTTTAGGTTATTTTAGTAGCACGCATACCATTCTTTGAACAAATTCTGTTATCAAATCAATCAAATGATAAGAATGCTAGTGTCCTCAAAATTGGTGAACCTCTTCACGTTGTTAAACTTCTATTGGAGTATGTACAAAGATAAGATTCCTATCGATGATGTAGACACTCTTTGGATGCTTTACAAGTTAAGTGATAAGTACCAAATAGAAAGAATGAAAGGATTTGTTTTATCAGGGTTTATAAAACATCTATGTGGTATTGAGTGCCTTGATGTCTTTTTACAGATACTAGAATACACAATTTACATGGAAGACGAGCTTATAGGAATGATGTGTCATGACTGGTTTGTACGTCATGCTTGTAACGGACATGATTTCGTTTTAAACAAAGGAACAAGCGAAGAAGTTGTTGCTTACATAAAAACACTTCACCCTGTTTTAAGAGATACAGTTACCATTACTGATAACAATACAAGTTTTTAAGACCAAGAAGGATGCTACAATTATAAACAATAAAGCGGTTATAAATATGTTCATGAAGTTTGAAGGGTTGTACAAAGTCATTTTATACCAATTACTTTACTGGCTTGATTGACTTATAAAGCACTGTTTACTTGTTTTTCATACACCAACAAGTCACCACCATTTTCATTCGCTCGCTGAAATCTTTTAGGCCATTGTGTAAATCCAACGTGTTTGTAGCCAAGTTTCTGTGTCATAGTTAAAACAACAATAACAACATTAGAAGGAAATGTTGTGCCTGGTAATAAGTCTTCATCTCAGGAGTCATAGGATTTACTGTACATTGTATGCGGGTGCAACCTCGATTTATTGCACGTCTATGAACTTCTTGCATCATTGCAAATCCATAACCTGTTTGGTGCCGTTAGGTTGTATCATTCAAGTGGAAGAATTAGATTCCAAGATACCAAGAACTCCAGAAAGAGTCCATATCTTGTCAAATTGAAGCCCAGTAAAAAATGTGGTTGGTCGCTCACGCGAAATGTCAAGAAGTTCTTGGTAAATCCAGTTTTGACAACTTTAAAGTACAATACAATGAAAAAAAATCACGTGTTCTCAAAAGGTATTTTACCTTTTTTGTGAAATCTAGGCCATACTGCAAAACAGCCTTTAGAATGTGGATCAGCTCTTTACAACCCAATTTTAATGAATGTACCGAAGTATAGAACATTATTGGTTTGTTTTTCTGTCGTCATGCATCCAATAAGTTCGCTATCGCCTAGGGTATGTAAACTTAGCGTCAAAGTAGCGTACTAACTACTATACGCCAGAATAACAGTTATTTTTTTACTATGAACAAGCTGTCTAAGCTCAGAGTGCGTAATACGACATCTGCCATGTACTTCTACTGTAAACGAGAAAGCAGCATTTACAAGCCTGCATATCTCTTCAGCACGCCCATCTACGATCACAAATGAGGTACTATATAGTCACGTTATCATTACCATATAATTTGTAGATCTCGTATCGAAGCATGTTTTGTTCTGAAAACGGACAAGGTTGGCAATCAATTGACTTAAGTGTAACCAGCTAAGTTTGAGAAAGCACCAAAGGTCACTGCTTGCCTTTCTTCAGTTACCCGAGCTTTGGCGTTTTAGTTTACAATAGATAGTCCTGACACAAACGATAACTACAGGACTACACAATTTATTAGTTGATTTATTGGTTTTTAGTTTGGTTTGCCTTTGGCGAATTTACATAAGTGTTGCAAAGAATACAAGTACTATTAACACGTTTGGCACCAATAGTTGTGTTACTCCGCTTCTGCACTGGTAAAATATTACAGCAAGCATCTGATTCTGTCGTAAAGAAGCGGCATAGTCATCAACACACTCAGTAGGTGCCATTTGGATTGTCGGCGTAGCTACTTCACAATTTTGTTGTTGAGAGATAAGCATTGTAATATTCTAGGGTTGTTAGCATTCATATAGCTCATTCAGGACAATTTAAGCGTACCAGTTCGGACCCTTGCTAGTAATAAATATGAGAATAAAAAAGGAAAAGACTTCTTTAGTTTGAATTCGAAACGCACCCTTGAGTTTCTGGAGTCAAGTGAGAAATCTCCATCAATACAGCCTGTAACATCTACAATACTATACGTATCTTCAAGTACAAGTACTGTATTATCAAGACTCAAATCTCCTATTAAAAATAAGTCTCGTTGAATCTTACTAGAGTTTTACAATCAAAACGTTACTGCAAGATTACATAGACAGAAAATAAAAGAAAGCGTTTATGGAAACGCAACTAGTTTTAACTGCATTTTTGAGGTGTTAGATACACCGCTTACCATTAACATAAACATTATCTGCAAGCGACAGAATAGGCTCAACAATAGACACATCAGCTAGCGAAAATGATGTTAATTCCCCACCCCAAAGATCATTTTAAGTCTTAACGGGTTGGAGACGTGCCTTTCTCCCTTATATTAATATCTCGTTCACAAATAACGTTTGTTTTGTGCTCTGAACACCACACATCTATCCAATAAGGACCACCAACTTCACCGCTTGATATTGTAACACAATGCTCTTGTATCCTGTAGTCAATTAAAAGAGGTTCCTTCGGTCCCCACGGAAACTCTCTGAAAGTTGCACCAAAATCACGTGTTTCGTTCGTGATTGCCTGTTAGTTTGAGGAAAAAAATAAGACTATCGACGATTGTATTTATCAGCTCTATTTGATCATTCTCGTACCCATTGCCAGTCTAAGTGTCCTCGCAGTCCTGTCGTCAATCCAGTCCACAAAAAGCTTTGCTCTTCACCAAATAGATCTTCAGCAAACTGAAGTACAGCATCAAATTCTTCTCGTGATGTTGTAGTTACCAAATATGCACCATCACGCATGCACAACCCTACACAATTGTCACAAAACGTTTACAAAACAAGTTAATCATTCATTTCACCTTGTGCTGTAACCCAATTCACTTTTCGCTGTATTCCGTGGTAGCAATGACCTACAATGCAACTTTATGTCAAGGCTTTAAAAAATAAGATCGAAGTGCAGGCAACTTACCTGCTAACACGTGAGGGCAAGAAACATTTTGGTTTACCTCCAAACATGGCGTTGACACATTTGACATACTCGCAGGAGTATCAGACTCGCATACATAGTGTTCAGCAACGCACTCACCGCGTATTTCCTGTGTAGTGTTTTAATAAAAAACCTCCGCCTGTAATTCTGCTTTTGTTGACTTACGCCGCCTATGAAATGCGTGCAAGTGCCAGCATCGTGAGGTGTATTTCTTATAAAGTTTATATCAAACAGTCTTGTTTCCGCCCTACTACCATCGTACCAAACGTAATCTGTACCATTGGGTCGCAAATACAATCTTAGAGACTGTAATACAAAAAAGGTCAAAAAAAAGTGAAACGCTTCGAATTGACTTGTTGCGAGCTCTTACGGGAAAGTGAGTCATTAATGACACTTCTAGTATGGTAGTATCCATTATTAGCGGGTGTGATCCTGTAATATAAATGAAATGGGAGAGTTGGGGAAATTAAAGTGGGTTCTTTTAATTGCTCTTACGGACCTACTTCGCATTCATCAGCCGTTCCATTTACTGTTTTATGTAAGTGGTAAATAGTATCTTCCCAATAACATGAAGATAATAAAGTACAGTGATATCCTGCAGCACACAGAAGCAATATAAATAAAGCGTGCGACATTTAATTATACGCGTTCTGGAAGCGAAAAATAGCAAGAAATCTAACGACTGTTGTAAGTTAGTAAAATAAAATCACGTGATAATAAAAAGAAGAAAACTCCGTTTTTCCACGCACACAATGTACTTATGGGGTTGCAGTATTTGAAGTCCACAAAATGACTTGCTAAAACCTGTTGCGACATTGTGGTACAAATAAGGGCAACTTAGACCAACAGGTGTAATAAGTGGTTAATTGGTGCTAAACTCACGTAGATATTGGAAGCTACTGCAGACGATGAGAATCTTTTTCAAAGGAAGGTGTTTGATTGCAGATTATCCACATACTTTCACTTGCAGGTGTATTTATCTCCAAAAACGCTCACATTCCTTTAATTATCACTGACAACTTTCAAATAAAGGCGGATCGCGGTCTTCACTTTTATGACAAAAAAAACCAGAATAACATACTTTCTTGTTTTTCAAGTTCTTGGTGTATTACTAGATAAAAAGTTTTTGCAGTACAACAAAAATAATTTTTGTTAGTGTCTTCCACGACGTCTGTCTCTGCTACTACTCCTTCGCCTACTTTCATACCGACGTTTATCTCTTCTATAATCACCATCTCTTCCTCGTCTACCTCTATCATCCCTTCGTCTATCTCTACTGTACCTACTATCACTTCGTGAAGACCTATACCTCTTTCGTCTGAAAAGAAAAAAAAAGTAAGTAAACAAGAAAACAGGTAACAAAAAACCACCTTGAAAAAATATCGCATGCAGCATAGCTGCTAAACCGATTCTTTGGAAACTTAAGTTTAATAGAGTGCAATGATGTAATACACAAAAAAATCAAACAGTTGAAACATAAAGCAGTGAGATACACTCAAAAAAACGGATGGATAAGAAATTGTAAAAAAAACTAATTAAGTTAAACTAACCTGTCACGTGATCGTGAATGGCTTCTACGGCGTTTACGTCTACGTCTACTATCACTTGAACTTGAAGAAGACCTAGATCTAGATCTTGAAGAGTAAGAAGAACGAGATGAATCATCATCACTATCAGAATTATCATCATCGCCTTCTTTTTTTTTCTTATCATCACTTTTTTTAGAAGAAGACTCTTTTTTATCACCAGAAGCACCATCCTTTCCTCTTATCTCCTGAAAAGGTAGTACTTTATCTTCCTCCTCTTGTAGCTTCTTTTGTGCTGCAAGGTCACCCATCATTGCCTTCTGTTTCTCCCACTGTTCTTCGATTCTTTGTCGCTCAAGTTCGTCTTTTATTTTTTTCTGTTCTTCCTGTTCTTGTTTTTTTTTCTGTGCTTCTATTTCTTTAAAGTTTATTGTAATCACCTCATCCTTTGATTTTTTCTTCTTTCTACGTTTTTTTTCGTTAAATGTTTTCCAACTATCAACACGAACAGTACTAAAAGTTAAACATGTGAGACATCAAGACATCAAATTGAAGTAAATAAAATAATTCAAAAAAAAACATAGATATAGTCTTACCGTTGTTCAAGCCATGTCTTCTCGTGAGCTCTCTCAGCTGCTTTCTTCCTCAACAACTCTTGTCTCAACTCTCGCTTCTTCATATCTTCTTTAGCTTGAACTTTAACAAGCGTTTCCTTTGCACAAACCATTAACAAACATGTCACAAAAAAAAAAAAGAAGGAAAAACAAATAACAGAGTCAAAAATCCGAGAAAGAATAACACGTGATTTTTTTGAAACAATTAGATTCATCAATTTAGATTCTATCATATTTTAAAATAGAAAGTGCAAGTGCCGTAGCACACCACCAAAAAAAAAAAGTTATTTTCGGAACTCTAAAAAAAATCGTACCTGACGTTGTTGTAGCTCTACAAATATCTTACATAACTCTTTCCTAACTTCACGCTCGTAGTCATCATTGGTAGGTTCACTATATACCTCTCTATTGACTATACACTGAGTTTTTCTCTTCTCCTCCCTCTTGTCTATTCTCTCTTTAGCCTAAAAAAAAAGGACATTTTTAAACAAATTGCTCCATTCAAGCGAAAAAAAAAGCGCTAAACGTTGTATTTTGCCAAGTTCATCTTCCTGCGCATGGCAAGGAAGGTTGTTTTTCGTTTTAGTTGTTTTTCAAAATGTTTGAATTAAAAGCGGGTTTTTGTCTTTGATACTACTTTAAAGGCCTGTATAGGCTTATACATACCTGTTCTATAACACGTTTGCAATATTCAAGCTGTTCTGTGTCTGTTAATGTTTTGTAAGCATTACTATCATGTGTTAGCAATGTGTCGTATAATTCTATGTGATTTGTTGCGTTAGAAGGGCTTGACGTACTTTAAAACAGAAAATGCTTTTTTGGACCTATCAGAGCCCTCATTCCTATCTAAATAGCGTTAAAATCATGATCGTGAGCGTGTTACCATACCTGGATGTAATTTTCGTGACAATACTTTGTAAACGCGTTTAACATAGGTAGGTTCAAGGTTTAACCCTACTCCGAGCACTTCCATTGGGTTGTAGTTCCAATACTTGGCGCCTAGAGAAATTTTAACGTTACATTGTGTATTTAAAGCGCGTAATGGTTAACGCACCTTGTCTGTCAAGCAAGCGCGTGAAATGTTGCTCAGAGCTGAGAGTGAGGATGTCATCATCAGTCCACGTAGTCATGGTAGCGGCTATTACACACTACAGCGCCAATGAAAATGGCTTTGCGTTTTTGTGAAAGTCAGGCGCTAGTCATTTTCCCAGTTATTATTCCACAGGTAAAAAAAACTGCTGGGAGCTTGTGGTAATCCTGGTTCATTGTAGTAGCTTTTTCGAATACATTATGCTTCGGAGTACGGTACCGTAGTATAATTAGAACTAAAATGGAGCTGTAAGGGAATTATCTTGCCAACCGCGGAATAACCACATCAATACCTGTAGTAGATAACCGCGCGCGCATAGACACCGATACGAAGAGTAAACGATTCGTGTCATTCATAAGTTGTGACACAAGGCGCCAGTACGCTCCAGTTTCTAGAATACGTAGTTTGAGAGTACTTCGTCATCTTAGTACAAAAAGTATTACCTTCTGGCAACGCGAGAAAGTGTTTTGTACGGTTGTTTTTTTTGAATTTGAAATTACAATCTCACCTAAAACGCAATGTAGCGCAAACACGTGGATTTAAAACTTCCTCAAATTTACTTTGTGGCACCGAATCATCCAGTAGTAGCAAACTTGAAGTCATTGAGGCACGTGCATAGTTAGAAAACATGAGATAGCTAACCTAAAAAGGAATTCCATGAAAATGGTAAGTTGTCCGCTAGATACCACCAACGAGATGGAAAGACAGAAGGACCATTTACCCAATACTATCCGAACGGAAACAAAGAATCAGAAGGCATTGTAGTAGATGGAAAGATGGATGGACTAATGAAACAATACTATGATACAGGAGAACTAGAAATGGAAATTAGTTTATCACGTGATGAGAGACATGGTGAAACAAAAGATTACTATCGTAATGGACAACTGAAAGTTTCTAGTATATTTGTAAATGGTAAAGAAGAAGGGAAACGTACAAGATGGCATGAGAATGGGAAGATAATGACTTACTCAAACTACAAACAAGGTATACTTCATGGAAAACTAAAACAATACAACGACAAGGGTACAATGAGTATCTATGCTAACTACGAAAACGGTGTACAAAACGGACCTTATACTACATGGTATGATAACGGTAAGATGCATACGTATGGAAGCAAGAGAAATGGTAAGTATCATGGTGAGTATAAACAATATCTCGAAAATGGAAAGATGGATGTCCATGCTTTTTATAAAGATGGAAATATTGTTGATACATATAAACAATGGCATCATCCTGAGTGTGAACATTTATCTTTTCTTATACAAGACAGATTTATGGGTAGAGAGTTTAAACACTTTTATCAAGATGGTACACTACAGATTCGTGGATATCGTGAGAACAATATGTTTGATGGCTTATATGAAGAGTATTATCCTTCTTCTAAGTTGAAGTTAAAATGCAATATGAAGCAAGGCAAGATTGATGGTAAATGTGAAATGTGGACACCAGATGGGGCAGTTATTGACGAGAATTCAGATAATGGCATCGAAATGATGAAGATAGCAAACAATAGAGACCATAAAGAGGCTCTGTTTTAAGTAACAAAAGTAAACATTCGTAAACCTTCTTTTTTTTTTTTGATATGAAACCATTTTCTGCGTGCACCTGCCAATAACTTGACCCTCGTGTATTATTCCTGTAACATTACTTAAAGTGATGGTATAACAGACGGAGGTGTTGGTTTGATTATGGTCCCCGTAGAGGTGCAGTATACTGTAGCCTATTATACGGAGATCTTGAAGACTGTACATTTTACATCAGCAACACAATAAAACAATACAGTACATATGTTGTACTTCAAACTAAAAACATCTCTTCTCTCCTGTTGTTTTTAGCATGAGCGCTTCACTACAAGTCTATGAGCGACACTTTATGCACTAAGTTACGAGGAAGTGGACCGTCTACTAGTATGGTATTATTAGAGATGCAGAAATACTAGTCCGGACCGGATACGGACCGAAAACCGAAATCTTGAAACCGGACCGGTATCGGTCCGGTATTTGCCACCTCTAGTACGGTACTATAATCCACTTCCCTGTAATGTGCACAGCAGTCAAACGACTCCTCAGAATTGGAGGGCTGCCATAGTGAATCAAGAAACAAGGTGTCAAGCACAGATTAAATAAAGGGGCATACCTTAGACTATTAACCTAGTATATCATCGCGCCAACGAAACATTTTGAAAATAGGCTGTTCAAAGAATAAAACGATCTTGTGTTGATTTTCTTGAGTAGGGTTTTGCCTGTAAAACTCATTATCAAAAAACCCAGAAAACAAGACAACAAATGACTTCAAGACAATGCCGTTCGTTAAATCATAGTGGAATTATTAAAGTTGCAAAGAATATGTCGCTCAAAGCTACTAGCATGTCAACAACCTCTAATACAAATCTTATGCAAAAGTACCTAAAATAGCTCTTTTGTTTTCTTACATAACTTTTTACAAAGGGCTTTGAGGAAAGCCAAGGCACATCACATTCAATTCAAATGTGATCAACGCTCCATTTTGAAACATTATAAACTAAATAAGCCGATGAAAGACGCTACAAATGTTTCATGTGCTTCCACAAAGACAACCTTTCAGGAAGAGTACAAAGGAAACAACTATATTTCTTTGTCGAAGAAAAAAAACATAGAAGTTGTCAAAAGAACATGTCACGATTGAAATACTTGTAGCTGTAATCGACTTTTTTAATAAAAATACTACCTCATTTGTACTACACATGTATTGCAACTTACAAGTTGGCTTTAATTGCTCGCAGTGTTGAAACAGTCAAAAAAAATAATTCTAGAAGAACGACTGAATAGTTCCAAAAACAACTCCTGAAGAAGTAGCTGAAGTAGATATACTGACAATCAAAGAAGGTAATAACAATACCACTAGCACGTGAACCTGTTAAAGCATTAGCTAGTTTTCATATGATTTATCTTGACAGATGAAGGTGTCAAGGCGTAGCTGAAAGAACTGTAAACAACGAAAACACGGTTTCAAAAATCTAGATCAACTTAAAAGAAAATACACGGATACTGAGAAAAAAAACTGTATGAACATACGGACTTGCGTACATAGTGAGAGTACTAACTGTATAAAACAATGTGTGAGTTTCATATTTATTTACATTAGACCAAGTGATAAATAACAGTCTCTTTAGTCATTAACAACACTACAAATAGCGGAGAGTATCTTCCAAGATTTTTGAATCTAGGACTATTTTTCTATTCACATTGATGGCGTAGCATTCGTTCTACTTTTTCTTCGCCTGTTTAGCTTTAATGTTATTAATTCTACTCCACAGTAAAGGTCGTCTGTTCGCTATAAAAAAAAGAAACAACAGTCAGTCGAGAAGAAACAAAAAAAAATCACGTGATTTTTATAAGACGGTACGTACAACGAATGTGTAGTTTCTTTCTTTTTTAGTTGCTGAGTTTACTATTGCTATGTGATTGCAATTTTCTAAAGCATCTAAAATATCATTTTCCTAAAAGAATTGCCGGTAAGCTTCGATGAACAACTTCATTATTTTTCGTACTTCTTTCCAGGTTGCAACAAATGATGCAATATGTTTTTCTAGTATATCACGATCGTTTGGACCAATTGCATTAACAACACGCTTAGTGACAGCCTATTTATAAGTTAATGGTTGAGTGGGAGCACAAACGTGACAAGTCCAAAGAAAAAAGAAAAGACTTGATCAAAGGGTAAAAAAGTCATAATTGTAATGTTTCTTCCTTTTGGCTTACCTTTATTGTGCCCCGAGAATTAATGACAATCATAGGAGTCGACTCTTTTAGTAATGAACTGAATGTACTTCCCCAGTCAACTTCCTTGAACAAAAAGACATATTCCTTTTCTTTGTTAAAAACTTTTTCTGCCATTGTTATATCCACTAGTTTCTCTCTACCATTCTACGCACCAAGTGAGATTTACGATTTTTTGAATATAATGAACGCATTGTTAAGACAGTATAGTATATTGTTAAGACAGTATAGTATCGACGTACATGACAGATAACTTCATCACGGAATGTCAATGAATTCTTTCCTGATGAAAAAAATACATCATCTAAATTTTCTGGTAATTTCTCAAACTCTTTGTTGTTAACCAAAATCTTTGTTATACATCCTTGGAACAGATTCGACGCTATTATCCAAAGTTAATCACTTCATAAATAAAATAATATGTTTGGTAAGTACTTTTATATCCAAGGAACGAATGAGCCTAATAGAAAATGTCAAGAGCTGCCAAAAAGTTCTTGGGGTAATACCTTTTTGTTTAAGAATTGAACTTTTCCATCCAAGGTTGTAATTAGTAAAGGGGTGCTTATTTTATCCACGTGATAATCTGGTGGCTCTTTCTTCCCTTCAACCATAACTTTACCGCTTTCATCACTAACATGTCTCAGCATTTCCGTAACATCAGCTACGCCTTCAACCACTAAAAAAAAAATCAACACGTGTTTTGAAATAAATCGTTTATATATCTTACCTCGTAATGCTCCGCTACCGTCAGTGAATTTTATTTGATTATCATCACTACTTAGTATTTGACGGAAAATGGAATGCGCGTTTTTCTTATCTACTTGTAGAGTAGAAGTGCCTTGCCTATAAAAAAACAAGTCAATTTAACTCTCTGTTTTTGGCTATGATTCGCCAATGCCTTACATTGAAATTGCTCCGTTTGTACTCTTACGATCATCTGTATTCTGTTTAGGCTCCTTAGTAGTCTTACAAGGTAGCACTAGTGTTAAAACTAAGTTTCCAGGGTTGCCCATATTCCATTGAATTTTTCCACTCAAAGCATCCAATAGCGATCGCACTAACGCACTGGTTAATAAACTATTTTGGATATAAAGTGCACTCACAAGCATGAAGCGCAGCAAATGACCCCCTTCCTATAGGCTTATTTGCTTTCCGAGGCTCATCTTGAGCACGTGGAACGAAGTCAGTAATTTGAAGTTTAAGAGTGTTTTGCCTTGAGTAAAGATGTTAATATCAGGCTTGAGAGTTTAGTACAGCCACGTACATTAACCACGGTGTTACAAGTATTTGAGTTGAGTTTGCATATTCCAGCAAACTCCACATTGCAACAACTAAGAGTAGTTTAAAGTTATCCGAATTACCAATAACAATGCTATGTTTTTGTCTAAAGAAACAACATTAGACAAGGCGCTTGATAGAACAAAAAAAGTACTTACTTCGGATAGTATGCAGTAACAACTGTTCCTGCTCTCGCCAAGTGTTTGATGAGTTCGATTGATGAGTTGACAAGCTTATTTAGACGTGTAGGTTTTGGTGCAGTTGAACCCTTTATGCCTTTACTAGACAAGCTCCCGAGTAATTGAGTCATCAATGTTACCATTTGTTTTGAAACTACAAAATAAAACCATCAAAATCACGTGATAAAATCTATTAAAGACGAGAAAAAAGTGAGTTTTCATCTTTTTTTTCGTACTTGTTTTTCCTCTGTTATCGAGCACTTTCTTTTCTATTGTTTTACTCATAGCATGTGTCATTTCTATTAGTTTTTCACGCGCTTTTGACATACGCATCTCTTCTCTCTAATGAGAAAAAGTCAGTTGTTTTTGTTCTTTTTTTTGATATATGTCCCTGTAATAACATAAATTTTCTGAGCAACTGTTGTTGATTCTGCGACAATGCAAAATAAGCTCAAAATATTCATTTCATTTACATAGTATTAAAATAGGTTCATTCAAACACTTACCATGTCTTTTCCTCCACTTTGACGTCTCTTTTGATGAGATGGTTCTGGCACATGTTCTTCAGTTAACTCAACAGACTTGAGATGCATTTCTAAAGCAATCAGTAACGCATTAAAACAAAAAGTTGACCGCATTGGACACTGTCTAGTATGTCCTGAATCAACTTACCGTCAACTGTTAGTATAGTGCGCTTGTGCTTTATTTCTCTTAAGAACTCTAGGATATCATTCCTTGGTTTTATATCGTACAAAATTCTGTTTTGCATAATAAGTATTGAACCCATATAAAAATAGTTTTAGTTGTACCTCTGAGAATCTACTAGCAACTTGAAATTACGAGCTAATTCACGCATTTTAGTCCAATTCACATATTGCTTTTCCTTGTCCATGAATGTTGGAGCCTCCTCAGCATGAAAGCAATCGTGAAACAGCAAATCTGTTGAGAGAGAAAAAAGTAAGCAAACAGGCTGAGTATTACATCTGTGAAGTGCATCACTTACCTAGAGCAGGAACACAAGGACCAGCACGTTTACGTTTCCATGCTGTACGATATCCTTTACTATTCTGTCTTGGGTCTATTATAGTCTCTAGTTTTTGATACATTTGCATCACCTGGCTCGGTACGCTTCGCCATTCTTTCTCAAGACGTTGAACGTTCGATACACTCAATGCACTGTATACTTGACGCATACCATAAAAGTTATTCAAGTCCCTTAGTCTCTAATAAGGGTGTTATTTGGAGAAAGAGAAAAAAAAAGGAAGATAAAAAAAGCCTATTTTTAGTCTTGTCATCTCGTGCTTGCGCTTTAACAATTACTAAAAAAATTACTTGCCTGTAGAACATTAATAAATGCTACAATCAAACCCACACGAGCTTTTTTCGTTGGCGCTAGCAAAATCTCGCTTGAAATCCAATAGGTCATCTAATAAAAACACGTGTTAATTCAAAAAACAAAAGAATGAACGAAACATGTCAAGCAGGAGTTTTTGTGAACAGTTAATGATGTTCACCTCACGGTATAGAATATAAAAATTATGTAAAACTGAACACGTGGTTTGCTTGGTTCCTAGAGGAAGGAAAAAGTCTTACGTTGTTGGAGTGTTCAACAGCTAATGTTGTAGTTTTCTTTGCATGTCCTTCATCTCTGTATCTCCCCTCAAATAGGTCGTCTAGTGATATGAGACAAATGAAATCATGATCCAGAATTGTCATCTGATTCGCTAGTTCCATTGGGTCGTAATCGCATATCTTGAAACGCTTAGTCGAGGTTAATGTAATTTTGTGTTTTGGCTGCTTAGTAAAACTATTGAAAAAGAAAAAAGAAGAATGTCAGGACAAGACATTACGCTATGGTACAGAAGAAAACTCTCTACTTTGTCTTGAAAGTAGTGAATGGATTCGTTCACTTGTGTCTTGTCCAGGCATACTTAAAAGCCTACATTTTCTCCGCGATGTCTCACGTTGAATGGTACACGAGCAGAACTGCGTTTGCTCTTTGTGTCAGTTGGCGTATCAAGTTCGTTGCTCTTCCTCGGAGGTGATGGGTTCTAAAAAGTTTATAAGACAAAATTTAGTGCAACAATAAAATAAAAATTATCACGTGATTTTTTGTGTAACGTCAAAATAAGAAAAGACAGAAAAAGTAGAAAAAAATATTCTGAAATTGTATTTTGAAAAGTTGCTTACCATTTTCGATGTTATTATCTTTACAAACGGCGCACCATGCACATCCGTCTCTAAGAACTCCAAAAATTTATCAAGGATGTCTTGCCATTCAGTAATATGTTTAAGCGTTTGGTAGCGATACTCAAGAAGAGTAACAAGCACATTAATAACTCTGTATATAAAAATAAGGAAAGAACAAATTAATTATTGTAATACAAAGAATATAAAGAATGTGTACCTCACTCGTGCTACCTTTTGGTCTCTCTCAAACGTTATACTAGTTTTAGACAATGTAGGTGTCTGTTTATAACAGGTATTTGTCAAGGAACATAAAAAATAAAGCAAAAAGTATGGAATAAAACTTCCACGCCTTATTCTTCTTGTACGACAAAATTATGATAGTACATACGCGTTTGCGCTTGCACTGCGCAGTATACAAATAGTTTTTAATAAAATGTTTCAAAAAGAATATTGGCGCTTTTGCAGTTTAGGGCGTAAGGATACTTCTTGATTAGGAGGCGTAGACACTTTATAGGAGTTATGTAGTAGTCAAGAGTTAAAACAAATGTTTCTCTTGTTTCTTTATCTATAAAGGAGAAAATAAGTAAAGAGCTTCATGTTGTCTTTTAAAAACATAAAAAAATACATAGTGTTCGCTTATAAACTATCCACGTGATGCGAAACGACAGTTTCTATAAAAATACAAAAAAAAAAGAGACAGAAAAAACTCTAAAGATGATTCTCTTACGTAACAACTCAAATACCTTTGTAGAAATAGAGTTGTTTTGAAAAGTAATCATATAATTATATTTGCCTGTTGTTTAAAACAATGTTACGTACCTGCGTCTCCTTTAACACGAACAAGTGTCTTTACCATACCAGGTACAGTAGCTTTTGTAATACAACGCTTCATTTGAAAAGCCGTAGCGGTGCTATATTCAACTTCAGAAGCAGCACCGGAGCCTGAATCTGAAGCTCCATCCATTGTGTCGACTGATCTTCTCCTTCTCTTGCTGCGTGTTGGGTAATTTTGAAGGTTGCTGGTGGATTTTTTTCTTGAAGCGACTCTTTGCTCCTTTTTACTTGGTAAACTCTCCAGTGAGCGATTTGTATGGAGCCTAGAAGTACTCCGTGAGCCACCCTCCGACATCTACGTGCGCTCAAAGACCTCTAGAGAAAAATGACGTAAAATGTGAAACTGCACAAAGAAAAAAAGAAGCACAAAAAATTCCTGTTGAGGAGCATTGGCAACTCTACTGCTTTTATTTTTTGAGTAGTACCTGTTTCTGTAGTGGGCGAAAATAGGAGTATGTGACACTTTAAAACAAAAGTCCTAAAGTCTGCGTGTGGGACTACCTTAGCCTTGTTAGTATTTTTATTCTATGCGCATGAGATATACGCAACCGCCTAGTGCTTTAGTTCAAGATTATTAGGCGGCTCAGTGACGTGTAGCTTAACCCTTTGTTGCTTTAAGTTAGGCTCTCTGTTGTACAACTTTGTTTCGACAAAACTAAACGTGTTGATGATTGAATGACCGAAACAAACCTAAACATTCGTGCAAAAGTACTCTACAAGTTCGACGCGCAAAATGAAGAAGAGTTAAACTTGGCAGAAGGTGATATTATCGTTATTAGTGAAAAACACGACGATGGGTGGTGGATAGGAACATTTAAGGGCACTTTGGGATACTTTCCGGGTAGTTATGTCGAGGAGCTGCCTGAAAAGGCTCCTGTTGAGGCTGTGAGGAAGCCTCCAACGAAGAAAGCACCGAAAGCTCCAACAGGTATACACTCATCGTTCTACACTCGATACTCACAATGTTGCTCTATTTCAGCTTTGAAAGCCACAAGCAATGACAGCGCTACAAAACCGTTATCAAAGCGTCACACAACGAACAGTATAGCTGCTGAGGAAGTAAAGCCAAAACCCAACCCTAAACCCAAGCTACGAACAGCAGTAAGCGCGCGGTTTCCAAAAGGCAAACCTTTACCCAAAACGCCACCGAAGCCAGCAAAACTCAACTCTAGAAAGTCCACTAGCCCCTCAAGGATAAGACGCACTACAAGCACCCAGTCAATCCCAGGTACGCCTTAAAAATAAAAATCCGCTAGATAAACACTCTAAACACTCTACTACGCCTTTAAATGACTACGTTATTGATATCAACCTCGTAGTTATTTTTTCCGTGTAAGTTTAGAGTCTCGAATGCAATTTTTTTATTTTTCTTCACCAACGACCCTCTTAACCCTTTTGTTGTAGTGAAACTAGTGCGTAAAACGCAAGCAAAGAAACCAAAAAAAAGTACAGATAGTTCAAAGCCAAGAAAGCTGCCTGCTGACTGGGGTACGTATTTTTTTTCTGTTTTCTAGAGACTAGTTTATTTTGCTGTTATTTTTTTTTGTGGAATAAGGTGAAAGACGGACACATAATCGGTTGTGACAGATTTTTATTTTATTCTTCATTTTTTTTTTTTGTTGTTTCAGATGTCATGTCGTCTGTTGTGAAGTAACCTCGGTTTTTTAGAGAAAAAGAGAGCTTATACTGCCAAAGAGATATTGGATACTGAAAATAATTATATTAAATCGCTTATGATGGCTGTTAATGTGCGTTTTGATTGATTTACTAAAATATACAAAAATATTCATCCAGACGCAGAAAAAAACGCCAAAGCAACTTTTGGTCAACTGTTGCGACTATTTGTTTTCCCTCGTGCACGAATATTCATATGTCTCATATTTATTATAGAATTTCTACGAGCCGATAGCAAAAGCAGCGATTACAGACTCTAAAATTCCAATCAAGGATATTAATGTCATATTCTCTGATTTACGTCAGATTTTACCTCTCAACTCTGATTTAGCCAAGCGTAAGTAACACCTTTGTAACCAGTTGTTTCCTTGTTTTTGTAGCGAGACTTTTTAATTAATTAAATGGCATGTAGAATTAAAGGTTAGAATGAAGAGTTGGACTAGTCAGGCTCGTATTGGTGATATTTTCGTAAAATTTGTACGCGTATTTAAAAACATTTTCTTGTGTTATCTATTTTTTATTTGGTTTCCAAAAATAGCAACTAATTTCGGCACTTTTTACATTTTTTTTTTCGCCTTCTGTTTGTATAAAGTCACGTAGCTTAGTATTTTTTGAAATATTGTTGTTTAAGTGCTGGCTTGGTTAACGTTTTACAAAGGCACCATTTTTAAAGATGTATACAAACTTTGGTAACAACTATGATGCTGCCTTGGAGCTTTTGGGTCGTATTAAAGAAGAGAGGTGGTTCACGTCTTTATGTGGAATTAATGGTGCTCGTGATCTTGAGGCTTTGTTGATTACACCTATACAAAGGATACCTCGTTATAATCTATTGATAAGTGTAAGTGTAATTCTTTTTTTTGACAATGTTTTTGAATTCATTTCAGCTCTTGAAGGGTATCTTAAAGAAATTTAATTGGCCTTTAGGATATGATCAAGCTTACACCGGATGATCACCCTGATTTTGAAGATCTTACAAAAGCGTTGCAGACAACAGTGCGTTGATTTATTGGTTTTTTTTAATTTGATGAAGTTTTCTGGTTTTATTAATACAAAAGCGTAGCAAGAGGTGTCTCAACATATTAATGATTCTATAAAATATTCAAAAAATACAGATAAACTAGCAGAAGCTGGACTCGGTGTACGTAATTCGCTAAATTTATTTTTTGTACGTTAATTTGTTTTTTGCTTTAGGAACTTATGGCACCTGCACGTGAACTTATCAGAGATGGTAGCTTGAATGTGCATTCAGATGAAAATGCTGGTAAAAAGAAAATAGGTATCATGCCTATAAAGAGATCAAGAGCATTGCGTCTGTACGACATGAATTTTTTTTATTTTTACTAGTAAAATTTCTTTGAACCTAACACTGTCTTTAGAAATCACTTCCTATTGTTTAATGATGTATTATCTATTGTCGATGAACCATTAGATAGTAGGATAAGGCGTTATAAGAAAGCTGATAGCAAGAAGAAGTTGAGTAAGCCAATTAATTGGCCTCTCTACCTCGTTTGGTTAAAAAATATTTGTATCCACTTTTTCACTGTTTTTTTTACCTTTTAATTTGTATTACCTTGACGACATTAAAGCAACATCAAGCTTTGAGTTGATTGGTCCAAACAAATCTGTTATAGTATACCCTGCAACAGCTACTGAAAAAGCTGCGTGGTGGGACTCTTTAAAGGAGTACATAGGTTCGTCGTTTTAACACATTCATAAGTATTTTATTAAGATTTTTTTTTATAGAAGCTGCTGTCCGCCTTCTTCCTGAACAGGAAGGTGCACCACAAGAAAATCGTGCTGAAAAATTAATGGCTCGTTATGGTAAGTATGAGTTTGCTACAGGAGAAGAGTACGAAGGATGGTGGTATCAAGGAAGGGTATGTTGTCGTTATGTATTTTATTATATGGTTTCAGCTTGGTTAATTAAATTCGCTGTTTTTAGATGCATGGAGAGGGTATATTCACATCGTTTGGAAGTGTTTATGAAGGACAGTTTGAGAATAATAATAAATCAGGCATTGGATTGTTAACTTATACATCTGGCCAACAATATGATGGTAAGAGCTTTAGTAGTAGTCTTGGTTTGATAGTATTTGATTGACTTTACTTCTAGGTGAGTGGAAGAACGGTAGACCACATGGTGTTGGTGCTATGTTGTTTGCACAAGGTGTTGAGTACTCTGGTGATTGGAAAGAAGGCAAACAATGTGGACATGGTGTTATGAAGTATGCCAATGGAGATGTATATGATGGTTCTTGGAAACTTGGTCAGCCTGATGGAAAAGGACACTTGAAAATGACTAATGGATTCACTTATTTTGGTGATTTCGTTAATGGAGAAGTAAGAAATCAATTTGTGCCCACACAAAAAAGTTGTTCTGATGACGTTTTTGTTTTAAGTTTGAAGGAAATGGTACTGCTGTACGGCCTGACGGTTATACATATGCTGGGGACTTTGAAAAAGGTGTAGAGTCTGGAAAGGGTGTAGCCACGTACACGACAGGAAAGTATACTGGTGATTTCAAAGAAGGAAAAGTACGTTTAAACGGTTTTTTTTTTTAGGTAAAGTACTCTCTGTTAATAACTTTTTTTAGCGCCACGGTCGAGGAATATGGGAAGGAAATGATAACTCACATTATGAAGGTGAATGGCGTGATGATATGAAAGAGGGTAGTGGATCTCTTACCAATGAAGATGGTAACACATACACTGGCATGTGGAGGTCAGGAAAGGTACTTTAGTTAGCTCCTTCTTTTTTTACTTCCCTTTTGTGTTTACGTTTTTTTTCTTTAGTTCTCTGGTCCTGGAACGTGGGAGTCTAAGACTGAGTTCTTATGTCATTATGATGGACACTTTGAAGATGGCTGTAGAGACGGAAAAGGCGTTGCTACGATGTCTAATGGAGATGTTTATGATGGAGAGTTTAAACTTGGAGTGTTTCACGGTCAGGGTATTTATACTTTTTCAAATGGTACCGTTATTGAAGGAAAGTGGAGTCAAGGTGTCAGGTATGAAAATAACAAAGATTCACAAATTGAGTTGGGTTTTTAAGTCAAAAAAAAATCACGTGACATGTTTCATTGTGTTGTTTTTTTTTTCTTTTTTTTTTTTTTTTGCACTGAAAAAAAGTGCGTTTGGGAGTTCCATTACTGTCATTCTCGCTTGGTATTTTTTGGCTTATGGGTTTGCTTGTAGGGAAGGAAAGTGTGTTGTTAAAAATAGTGATGGAAAGTCTCTTGTTATAGAAGCCAGTTATGAAGAACAAATTGGAACTTTTTATTGTCCACCATTTAATCCTCCTGTTTTCCAGTTTCCTTGGCCTTAAGGAATTAGGAAAAAAAAAATGACATAAATGCATAGTGTACTTGTGTAAAGAATTTAATTAATTTGTAAATAAACCCTTTGTCTTTGTCATACGTTTTAAGACAGCAAATATAAAAAAGGATAAAAACTATCATGTCAAAACATTATTACTACATAGCACTGGAACAAGTGGCCGCCACTTTAGTGTGGCATGCATGGAATGATGTAGGAACAGCAATAATGTAATAGCAAACTCATGAATGTGGCGTCAGGTCGGTGTAGCGTCACAATAGTTGTTGCTGATGGGTGCAATCAAAAAATATAATGTAAGGTTAGTAGCGCATCACCAATATCATATTGATGCTGTAGTTTTAAGCGGAGAAAGGCGATTGCTTTGGCAACTCTTACACTGTTTAAAGTTTTACAAATCGAATTAAAACACGTGATTTTTGAAATTCAAAAAAAAGCGGACGAAGGGTTTTACCAACCAAGGCCAATACTGTCTAGACAAGTATTTTAATGAATGAAGGTAGAATACTATTTAAATAAATATTTAAAGGAAAAATCTGGATTGTTGATGAAGCACGTGTTTGTAAATTTTCAATCAAAATAACGGCTTGCGGATGGACCTGATGCAGGAGTTGGTGTTTTTATCAGAAAGCTACTTTTGACATCACTTCGTTAAGCAATCCTTTTTGTTAGTTTAATTCAACCGTGATATTTACAAAGCCATGTTATTTTACTGTAGGAACAAACCATTTACCACTTTTTTTTATTATTCTGTCTTTAAGAATTTACAGCTGTTGCTGTTTGTATGTTAAACAGAGTTGCAGTTAAATACTATCAAACCTACTGAGTGAATAGTCACAACCTTCACTGTAATCAATCAGTTTACTTTTTTACCTCACCATCACATACATATGCTCTTTGACAAGTTTTCCGCCGCTTTGCCATTCTTTGAACTTGCCATGTTTTTTATTTTCAACAACAAAATAGCATTGATATTTTAGCTGTCCATTAGCATGCCACCTTTTATACTCACCATTCTTCTTGCCATTAACATAAAAAGTCTGCATCTCAAGTTGTCCATTCTCATACCAACTGCTATACTTTCCGTCATAATGCACCATTTATGAATCCAAAGTTGTCCATCGTCATACCATTGCTTATACTCACCATTTTGTGTACCATTGATGTACCGTGTATGTGCACAAAGTTGTCCATTGCTGTGCCATCTTTTGAATTCTCCAATGATTTTACCTTCAACATACCAGCATTGCGTAGCAAGTTGTCCATTGTCATGCCAAGTTTTGAACTCACCACATCTCTTACCATTAATATTATTGTACCGGCATCGTAATTGTCCATTGTCATGCCACTTCTTATACTTGCCATTCTTCTTGTCATCGATATACCAAATTTTCTCTTTAAGCTGTCCATTTCTATACCACTCTTTATAAGCATGTTTCTTACCACCACGATTATTGTAATACCAACAGTGTATCAAAGGCTGCCCATTATCATACCATGTTTTAAACTCACCATCCTTTTTACCATTTACATACACACATTGCAGTTTAAGGTGCCCATTCTCGTGCCATTTCTTGTTGTCACCATGCTCTTTATTCTGAACAAACCACTTGTGACTTTTAATTTGTCCATCATACCAGCTTTGAAATTCACCGTTCACTTTGTCATCAGCATTCCAATATTGCATGTTAAATTGTCCATTTTTATGCCACTTTTTGTACTCACCTTCATTTTTACCCTCAACACACCGACAATGTATGTCAAGTTGTCCATTTTCATACCATTGTTTGTACTCACCATTTAATAGACCATTAGCATACCAACAATGTATTTCAAGTTGCCCGTTTTCATACCACTCTTTGTATTCACCATCATCTTTTCCATCAACAAACCAACAATGCTTTGCAAGTTGCCCGTCTTCATACCACTGCGTGAACTCACCTTCTTGTTTACCATCAATATACCAAGTGAGCACCTCAGGTTGTCCGTTTTCATGCCACTCTTTGTACTCACCATTTGTCTTGCCATCAACAAGATTGTGTTTGCACTGTAAGTTATTACTGCAAGTATACCATTCCATCCAAGTACCATGTTTCTCAAGTTTATGATTGTAGTGAGTGTTGATTGCAGCACGTTTTGATAGTTTATGGAATTTGCAAAATAATTCCTTATCAAATGTGCATATATAACGTTGAATGTCACAAGGGATATCCAGCAAATAAGTTGGGTTGTAATCCCAGAAATATACTCCAGGCTTTGATGGCATTAAAGTTTGTGTGGACATATCTAAAACTCATCAATATTACGAGATACTGAATGTACGACAAAAAAAAAGCCTAAGAAATGAGCACCGATATTGACCTAGATTTACTTAAAATTGGTTTCAGGGTATATGATTTCTAAATCATCAAACATTTCGTTGATTGGAAGCGTATTGATTCCTCTATTAAGAATGATTGTAAACGTTGCGTGTTACTGATGCTGTGGTTATTAGAGTTGAAGTCGGAAGCGTGGTTGGAGGTAGAGTTGTTGGCATTAAAGTGAATGAGAAAACACCAGATGAATCAATGTAAAAGATGATATTAGAAGTATTATCAACATACTAACTCTCTCTAGTTTGTACGTTTATTCACTCGGCGGTTCCTTGTTTATTCATTGCAACTGTATTGTTGGTGAAAAGGGTCTCCTAAACACTGTGCCACTGTCCTAGTCGAAATTAAACTGCAAGTGCTTACAAATTTGGCGTTTATTTCCACGTGGAATTCAGGTGAAAATGTGAATTTGGCCTTCAAGCTACAGCTTTCGTCAAAGTTAGTCTTTTAGCGTTTGCAAGCAAGCAACGGGTAATAATGCTACTCGCTATAGACGTAGGAACGTCCAATATAAAAGGTAAGGGCTTATAAGGATTTGGACAGCTTTTCTCTTACAAACGTAATAGTGGCGTTAATTACGCGTCAGGGAGAGATTTTAACGTCTTCAGAAGTTCATTGCCCTTCGTTAACGTATCCTGGTGGTAAAGTTGAACAAAAGCCTGTACAATGGTGGGATGCTACTAAATACGCTGTCTTACAAGTACAAAAGCAATCAGCGCACATTCCAGTTCGTACGGCTTAACCTCATTAATTTTGCTCAAAACCAATCAAATCTTCTTTTATTATCCGTATAGTGGGTCATGAGACGAGTGGTGATCCTTTTTTCGCATCACGTGTGCTGTGGTTTGCATATGTCTTAAATTAGGCTTTAGGTATTGACGGCGTAGCTGTAACAGGTCAGATGCAAAGTTTGATTACTTTGGACGAAAGCGGTTGTATTCTACACTTACGCGCGTTATTACACTCTGATGTTAGAGCCACTGAAGAAGCAAAGGCTATAGAAGATAAAATAGGTATTGATAAGTTGAAACAGATCGTTGGAAACTGGAAAGGAGCAGCAAGGTAACTTTGTTTCGAACCTAGAAAAAAAAAAGATAGACACTTTTCTAAGTGCCTTCCGTAGTATACCATCAAAGTGGTTGTGGTTAAAAAAGCATCTGGAAGAGACTAAAGATGCACAATTCTTACATAAAGTACTTCTTGGTGCTCATGACTTTTTGTATTTCTTGATGACACGAAAGGCTGTTGTTGATTACACCAATGGTACTTTTTTTTTCTGCTGATGGCATGTTTTTTGCTGACTTTCTTGTTAGCTTCTACTACTGGTATGCTAAATATTAGAACCCGTGAATGGGCTACGGACATCTTAGATACTGTTGGTCTTGATACAAAAGCACTTCCCCCTTTATCACATGTCACAAGAGCTAAAATTAGAACAAGCGCTTATAAATTTTTATTCCCTGTTTCAAAGGCAAATAAATGTGCTTGGGAAGTATCTACAAGTGTACCTGTATTCCATTGTGGCGGTGACATAATGACAACAACTGTTGGTGCTAGCGCAGGACTAGCTGGTACCGTCTACGGGTACCTCGGAACAAGCGGTATGCAAGAAGAAATTTTTTTATTCTTAAACTTTCTCGCAGGTTGGATAGCAAATGTGGTCAATGGATTCCCACCACAAACACCTACTGATGAATGTTTCACATTGTGCCATGCTTTGAAAGATAGTTATATTCGCGCATCATCAATGGTATAGCCCAAAAACATCAAAAAGTGCTCAGTATCCGAAAAAAAGTGTTGTATCTTCTACTGCGCTCTTTCTTACCTTATTATTAAATTGCTAATTGGATGTTTACTAATTCGTACTGCTAGGCAACAGTTGGAGGAAATCTAACATGGTACAGCGAGACATGTGGAATGGATCTCGACTCTTTCTGCTCTCTTGCTTCTACGGCTTCGCCAGGATGTGGTGGTGTAGTTTTCATGCCACATTTGAGCGGAGAGAGATCACCTTTTATTGACCCAAATGCAAGGAGCTGTTTCATTGGTTTATCAGCATCCACATCAAAACCTGAAATGTGCAGGCAAGTTGTAATATTTCTCGTTCATCTAAGATTTCTCACTTTTATGATTGTTGCCTTACTTAAGTGTAGGAGCGTTTTGGAGGGTATTGCTTTTGGTGTAAAGAGCCTAATGGGTCCGCTTGGTGTAGATGTTAAGGAAATGATAATTGTTGGAGGCATGACAAAGTCTGATGTGTTTTTACAGATTCTGGCAGATGTTTTGGTACGATTGGTTTTTTTTTGGTTTGACAAAAACTAACATGCTTGTTTAGGGTATAAATCTTGTTGTCCTTAAGTGTTCTGAGCACGTTGCCACACTTGGAGCTGCTATACAAACAGGCGTTGAGCTTGGTTGGTACAAATCTTTGGTACCTACAGGCGGTGAACACTTTGCTGTGTTGAAGAAGGTTCAAACTGAGGAGGTACAAGACATTATTCGAAAACTAGATTCTGATGAGTTTTAGGCGAATAAAGCTGTTTATGATAGTACCTACGGTGTATACAAATCTTTGTACCCCAGCCTTAAAGGCGCTTTTAGTAGTTTGGCGAGTATTCATACCTCAGACTAATAAAATGTCATCAAAAAAATCAGATTGTTTGATATGCAAAAATTTTCTTTTAAACTAGCATTTGCTTTATAGTTATGTGGGTGTAAGGTATTCATTACAGTCGGCATAAGTAAAGTTGAGCAAACAGCAATATGTGATCAGATTTACGAGAGGGGGATTTGGATCGTGATGGTACGCAGTTTAAAGGCAAACAAAATTTTTATAGACAACTTTCCATGCATGGTGCATAAACTAACTATCTTAGGTATGTTCGTATCAGACGATTGTCGCAGTTTTAAATCTACCTTAGACTACAGACGGTTTATAGTTCTTCACTAAAGGATCAACAGTCAAGATAATTAATGACTGCCAGAATTATGTCTAAACCTTAATTGTATAACACTACAAGCTGGGAGTCAAATCTATGTAAACAATAACCTGTACTACGCTGTTAAAGTAGCAAAGGAAATGTTTAGTCTTTTCTATTTATTATTCTATTCTCTAAAGTTATAGGTATCAACAACCTGTACATGCTAATTGTCCGGATGGTGTCATACAAAATCTTGTAGCCTCTAAAGGTGTACGACATTTGAAGCAATTAAAGCAGCTCAAGTGTACTTTTTTATCTGAAAATTGCAAGTACTTTCCACCATCAATATTTTGACGACATACGATGCATCCACCAATATGACTGCCCTCTAACAGCGTAATACCCTACAAAATAAAAATAAACACGTGACCGTTTAATAAAAAAACGTGACAAGCTCAGCAGTTGTCATGTGGGTTTTTTTTGTATCATACCTGTTTCTGTTTAGCGCAAGGTACACAATATGGTTTTTGCTCAACGTTGGCATGCTGACCTTCGCCAAGGCTTTTGTTACAGGATGTACATGTAAAACACTCGAAGTGCCAAACGCGATCCATGGCGAGTATTTGTCTGCTGTCTACTATTACATCGCATTTAGGGCAATACAAAGACTTGCAATTGAGGTGAGCCATTTTTCCATTACTAAATTTAATGTAATTGCCGACAATCCCTAAATAGAAATAAATACGCGGCGCCATTGCTGGAAAAAACTAAAACAATCACGAGAAAGGAAAACAGAAAATAGGAAAAACAAAAAAAAGTAAAAACTCTTTTGAAGTTTTCTTCCGACCTTCATGGCATCTGAAGCAGTTGAATACTTTCGGAAGACAATCAACGCAGTAAGGTATTTTATTTGCTAAGTCCTCATAGTACTTCCCTAAATTATAATATCGTTAGGATCGGGGAAACGGAATTGTAGTTTTTTTTTCTTTTTTGTTTCTCCTGTTTTTGTAGTAAACCACGTGATTAATTTCTACGTTACCTGATCCTATATTCAAGCGTTTACCGCAATGTCCACAACAAAAGCATTCTATATGAAAGAAAACACCCATAGATTCAATATGATCACCTATACAATCTACACAGAGGTCAGATAAAGAGAACTAGAGGATTATTAAGTTTGTTATCGAATGTTACCTCTACCGCATTTTTTGCATTTATTGTAAACTATCTGCGACCCATATGCGCCTCCTCTTCCGCCGGGCAATCCTATAGAAGCGTAAATTTTTCATCCTGTAAAACTTTTTTGGGCAGTTTGTTCTGTTTTCGTACTAATCTGTTCCTTAGGCCCTCTGACCAGTTTGGCATTGCCTTCAGCAATTTTCAATATCATCTAACGAACATTACAAAACATCCAAACGAAAAGATCGTTGCTGTAAAGCACGCGCGAAAAGTAGACTAGAAAGGCAGAAAACGAGCACTTACTTGTTCATAATCAGATATCATCTTTGGCACTTTTTCTCGGGTAGCCCGCGGTTGCCATTCATATGCCATGTTTATTTATTGTATTTCTTTACAGGAAAATGAAAAAAACGGGCCTCTTTGTTGCGTTCTTGGGTGACCGCAAGCTTTTTGTGGAACACGTGCACTTTTTTAATATATTGAGAAAGGTATCCCGAAAATAACAACCAATCTCAAAAAAAGTAATCACGTGACGTAGTACAGTCGATTTTTTTGAAAACAAAGTGCAGTTGTGTTCTTTTGTCAACGCGCGGTAAAATTACAGTGAAATGCAACTAGCGCGCTTTATGGTGGTCGCAAGTTTTTTATTTAAGCATAAGGAACAACCTTAGAACTTAGAGCGGTTTTTTTTCTAACGTCTTGGATTATTTCTCTTTGCGTACTTGCTAGCGTACTTTATCTTCCCGTGCCAAAGAGCTTTCTTCCTAGCTGTAAAATCTATAGCCTTTTGGTGTCGTTCTCTAGCCTCAAGAAGTTCTTTCGCTATTTCTGGGCCAAGGTCTTTGAATTCTGGCAACCCAACGAATTGAGTGTATTTCTCTACGAGAGCAATGTTAGAGTATTCAGTGTATTAAAAGAACGCACTAGAGACAAATCGCTTGCATGCTGAACGAAGCATGTCGCAATCAAACATGTCTGCAGACCGGAAAAGAACCAAGACGCTGTCGTCATTGATATACTTTAACATTTCATGCTCGCACCTAAGAAATGAGTTTAGTAGAAATTTTATCGGAGGATAGGACAAGGAGAAAGGCCTATGTTTTGTGAAGAACGGGGTACCTGTTCTTTAAGGACACAAGATCATAAAGTGTTGCTTGACACATGAGATCAAAAATTAATTGTACGTCATCACGTGGTAGACTGTCAGAATAAATATATTCCATTAAAGCCAACAACACTGGAAATTCAATATCCTAAAGATTGTTAGGCCTTCTTCAAAGGAGCAAACAAAAAAAAACATTCATGTTTTTTTCCTACTAGTGAAGTCATGAATACGTACATGCAAAACAACAGCTACTTCTCTACTCTCTTTGAAGTATCCAGCAAACATGGTCTTGAAGTATGTAGACCTCGATGCGAGAATTCCTCTATGTCCAAAGAAGTTCTGTTCACCAACTCTAACAATGACATCTAGATTTTTGTTATTAGTGTATGCAACCACTGAAAATTGTATTTCTAGGATATCAATAGTACCACAATAATAACGATGTTTGAAGGCCCACAGTAGATTTGCATTAAACGTAGAAGCTGGAATAATAACACGCTTGTAAGTGGATTCACACAAAGAGGCGAGTTGATCTAATCCAAGAAGTCTAGCTATTGGTTCAACATGTTTCGCCTGGTATTGAGTTAGGTAAGAACACCTGAACGTATCCAAGCAAGAACGCATACCAATCTGGCTGTAATAGTTACAGCATCCTCATATATGTAGTTTAAGACTGTTCGAATAACAGGTTCATCAATGTCAGTCACATAAATATCTGAGTGTTTTTGTTTATAAAATTGTTGGTATTGTTCCTTGCGGTCATTGTTAGTTTTCAATGCGCAGTGAGGTATGTTTAGAACTACCTTTTCAGATAGAAATTCTTCTTCAACGTTGTGAAGCGGCTCTTCGTTCTTGGAATCAGAATTGTCATCTTTACTTTCTTTATTTTTATCTCCCTTTTCACCTTCTTCTGGTTTCTCAGTTGTGGTTTTCTCCTCTACAGCCTTAACTGGTACTACAGTTAATAAATTTGAGGTTCTACAAGGTGTATCATACCTGGTTTCGAAGATTTAGCTTCATCAGGGACAGCATCTTGAAGGAGAACAAGTTGTCCATTTGCAACAGCTGTAACTTTTCTAGGTCTTTTTAGTGTACATGCTTGGTTCCTATTGCGTACCCTGCAAACATGTTTCTAAAAGCCATACAACGACCAGCAAGGATAATTTTATGTGCTTGAATCTTTGTTGCGCCAACATGAAACGTAACATCTCCAGTTGCCTTATCATCAAGAATAGAAACAAGATCTTTTCCAAGCGTTGACAAAAATGAACCTAAGTACACGTAATATAGTTAGTAAACTATATTCAGATATTCAATAACACTCACTTGTATCAAAAACGTTGTTAAGAACAAACAGCTATGAAGAAGCGAGTTAAGAAATTGTCAGAAAAACTCAAATAAAAACCCTAGCCAGCTTGTTTTGTTAATGTACCTCTTCTGTGTGCTGAACCTTATTGTGTCCACCAACCATTATAATCTTATCGTACAAGCGTACCATACTCTGAAGGCCTCTAGGTTTTGGTACATCACCTCTAAAGAATTGTAATGAGGTACCATCATATAACAATGTTGTGAACTCATACCTTACTGCTAGAGCTACAACGCTTAGCGTTTTAGTGTTAATAATAAACATGTTGTTAATTGGTACACCATCAGAGAAGCCTCCAAATACCAATATACTCGTTTGAATCACAGCACATGAATGATATGCAAGTGGAGGTAGTGCTTGTCCAGAAACTTTATGACAGTTAATTACTATTCTCACAAACAGATGCAAAAAAAAAAAAGTAATAACTTACGTTCCAAGCGCCTCCATGTAATTGTACGCATATCGAGACAATATACATCACTGAAAGCGCCTTTTTTGTTGACTCCACCAACAACGTACATGTCGTTACGTATTAGCGCAGCTGTGTGAGAAGCTCTTGGTGAGGGTATATTACCTTGGGTTCTAACCTTTAGTGTCGTATTTGACTGTGCTTGCATACCTTTAGCATGAGGGTATAGCCATTTGTAATACTGTCTTGTTGTTTTTTTATCGTTTTCCAAGCGCCTCAAGGTTAGGTTGACAGATCCTGGATTGGTACTCAGTCCATAGAGGGTATTACTTACACAAATTAGTGATGGTAGGGAGAACTCTCGTACTTAAATTGTGTGGCTGAAAGACGACCTCCCCAGATATACACGACGCCCCGGTACAAGACAGCAGAGTGATGAGATAGCTTAGGGACATGAGAGTCATTTTGAATAAGCGTAGGAACAATGTGTCGAGCACGAAAGCGCTGAAGCAAGATTGTCAGTACTTTCTCTTAAAAACTTGTATCGTGCCTTTTTACCAGAACTACCTGAAAACATATCTAATTTATCAGAACACCCACACCACTCCTTTTCTACGTCAACAAGAGAATCAACCCTGCCCTTACGTTTTCGTTCATTACGAGTTAGATTGCGTGCATTTTCATTAACCATAAACTGGTTTCCCTTGTGATGTTCTCCCCAAACCATTTCATGATGTTCTCTGTTTGCTGAACAAAACAAAGTAAGCAATCTAGCTAACAAATTTTCTTCGTTTACCATTGTGCAAAATGTGAACTGCATTTCTACGACCTTTCGAAGTAACCCCACCAATAACGAAAACTCTAGTACCATCACTACCTAATCACAGATATTATCAACACACAAAGGACTTTCATGTATATCAAACCTTACTTAAAGTAGAAGTATGGCCCCATACTTTTCCGACATGCTCTTGGCCGGCAATGTGAACACGCTTTGAAGCAAATGTACCCATATCAATAATATTAGCAGAAGCATCAATCTACAAAAACTGTTTGTATATTGATAACAAAACAATCGTTTTAGTTCCTCATACCTGAGTGCCTCCAGTAATCAACAACCTTTCATTTCCTTCTACGTTTGCCTGAGGTATAAGAGTGGCACTTTAGAGAATATTTAGTCGAGGTTCAATAAAGAAAATACTGTACCTATGCGAGGAGCATCCATAATTCACATTCTCATCTTTGGATGTGTTAGTGCTAAATTACATTGCCTGGTTGATGGCTTGTTTTAACGTACACGATTCCCAAAACATGTGGTTAGACATAAGACTTGGTCTGAATTTAATCTTTGCATCTGGATCAAGAATAACCTATTGACCAGTTCTTAGTTTTCACATCACGTGATACCCGTACCTTTGTGACTAGAAGCTCTTCGCGTACGCGCTCTTGTGATGAATGTAAGGACAGCTGGAGTTAGAGTCAACAACATCTGTGAAGAATGGTGGAACTGAACCTTTGACACATCAATTTTTTTGACATTAGAATAATCTGTTGGTATGAACAAGTCTTTGTCAATCTTATATAAAAACGTTACGCTTATTACTAAAAAAAGCATCATCAGGGCTTACGCTTGTTTTAAGAAGTTTAGATCCTGTAGCTTTGAAATACTCATCTAAAGTTAGTTTCTCATTGTCGCTATCGTCGTCATAAGCGCCGTATCTAACGTTCTAACAATATCGTTGGTATTTTGCTCAAAATGGACTACAAACCTCATCTCCAGAGCTTATGTACTCTTCTTCGTCGTACTACGGCAGTTACAAGGTTAGAATACGCATTTTGAATTGATGGTAGCATAATAATGCTTACATAGTACTCAGCCATGCGCTTTTTGCGTTTTAGGCGTCGGTTTATTGAAAAACTCAGCTTAACGTCCGAAAACTTAAAAAGACAATGCAGTGAAAAGTGTCATTGTTTTCCCTGTATTAAGAATGCTGTATTACTGAAACACCATTTTTTTTGTTTGATAACCGACGTGGGGTACTGATGTACATGAGTTTATCATTTTACGAAAGAGATACTGTGTTACACATGTTAGGGTTGTTCGTGAAATCTTTAAAAAGTTTATCAACTACCCATGTGTTGTCAATGTTCTTGTTGTTCACCTCAAATAATGGAAGAGCAACGTATCCATCATGTCTTATATTTGGTAATCCGTTTGGTTCCAAAAACAAGTTGTAATACACGTATCTGAGAAAAATATTAGATTAGAAAAGCCACGCGTCCAGTTCAGAACAAGTTGAAAGAACTTTGAAAAAAAAACCAAAATATCTTACCCTGAGAAATCCAATGAGTGGCTTAGGCACACTTTACCTTTGGCCCAGTTGTAAGATCCAGATGGATCATCTCCTTTCGACGACGTGATTTCTGTAACGTACTGCTTTCTAGGTTGAAATTGCTTAGTGTCAGCCAAGCTACCTCCGTAAAGGTGCCATCCAATAATGTCATTTTCTGATTGAGTGTTGTTTAGAACTTTCCACGCGTATGCAATACCCTCAGAGGTTGGATTGTGATCAAAGACTAAAACGTTGATTGTGGGATCAACTTTCGTAAGTTCATTTCTAAGAGATACTGCTCTATCTGCGTCCAAGTTGAAAGAAGGATAGCCATTCGTAGCGTACATTGGTTCGTTTTGCAAACTCAGATACGAGATGTTAATGCCTGCTGTAGCGTAGGTTTTATGCCATCCAGCGAGCACTTGTGCGTACTTTGAGGGAAAACCCGAGTTATTTGGGATTTGGCAAGGGCTGTTTTGGTTGTTTTCGCACATGTGTTGCGGAGGAGACCAAGGAGAAGCCATGAATTGAACGTGAGGAGCCAATTTGATCAGGCGTTGTAGGAAAGGTATTTTAACATTTCTGTCGAATACGGACCCATTGGCATCCCAGTCGTAGTTAGTTAGCGAATAATCGCAGGGGCCCACAGATAGACGTAGCCACGTAATGTCTACAAGCGCTTGCTGGAGTACACTGTCGTTTAACGTAGATCCAACAGAAATAGAGGAATCAGAGAGCATAGCTCCAAACAGCAAGGTGTTGGCGTTATTTGAGCGAACACCACTACAAACCGCAAGGAAGGAAATAAGAACCATGTAAAGTGTTAAACGATGCATTAGAGGGGAAATTTCTGTATCTGGTAACAGTCAACCTGTTTGTGGACAATTACACATTTCACTACCAAAACAACTCAGAATAGCCTGTCTACTAGAAGCATCATTTGTAATTTACGTCGTGAAGCGTAACTAGAGTCTTAGGCAGTACTGTAATCGCGTATCCGTTGTGTTTTTATATTTACATTTGAGGAGATTTTGTCAGCCTCTGTATCTCTCTAGGGCTAACTAAACGTCTTGCAGTTCATATTTCATTATCCTGATCTGATCTAACACTTCATTAATTTCAGTTATAGACTCAGCGATATTCCTTTGAGCCTCTTCAATCCGTCTTTGCACTATTTATTATCAAGTCAGTAAGCAAGCAAAAGATTTAGATGGTCACGTCAACAAACGTACTGACTGCTTCCTCAAAACCTTCATAGTCATCTCTTTTTTTACTATTCTCTTCTACTAGAAGCTGCATTTGTATAGTCTAGCAAATAAGCAAGTAAGCACAATGTTCTAACAGCTTTTTTTGAAAAGAAAAAAACACGTGCCCTTTGCAACTGAGTCTTTTCTTTTTGTTGTAACTCCTCTATGATTACTGTGGCAATGTCTGCGCCTTTAGTATCTTGTAGTTTTGATGCAATTTTTTTAATGTTATTAGATATCGTTGCAAAGTTATCTGTAGCAGCTTTGACGATAGTTTGGTATGTTTGAAGGTCTCCAGTTTTAAGATAAATGTTAAATGCTCTAAATGATCGTTGATACGCCGTTTCAATTATTCAATAATACGTCGTACGTTTCCCAGTGCTTATACCTGCACATTGTTAGTCAATATATCACAAATCATACAAACAAGCACAAACACGGCCGTTACGCGTTAATTACGCGGTTAACGTACACTCGCGGTCTTAATTCTTGATTTCGCTCGAATTCAAACAATAATTCTGCTACTGTCTCTTCCTTCTTTTCTTCTATGCTCATAGCGGCAAGATACTAATATTTAATAACAAACAAGCTTAAAAAGGTACAAATGCTGTAGTACATACTTGCGTGATGCTATTCAATGGTGGTGGTCGTTTAACAAACATATTGCTTTATTACTTGTACTTCACCGTGTTACTACGCTTCTTGATTTTGCGATGACTAATTCTGACTGTCACCACGTGATTTTACCAACGTTCTTTCTATCTTTGTACCGCCTAGGTTGTTTCCTTCGACCGTGCGTATTTATCTTAATACAGCTTGCTTGTGTTGCCAATGTACTTGAGCTTTTTTCTCAGTTGCATGTCTACACTTCCACAAATAGGCGACTTGTTCTAACAACCAGAGATCTGTGGTGTATTAGTGCTAGTCTACCATTATTTTGGTATTACCTTTGAAGAGGGCGTCTGCGTTGGTTAGAAAATTGGTGCCACTCCCAATCGTAGTTGGCGTATGTTGATAATGCTCTGGGCCAATATCGCAATAACCCAGCTCCACCAAGGTAGGACAGTTGTGTTCGAGAAACGCGATACCAATCAGTAGGACGCTTTATACTCAAATTTCGTGCGACACCATCAAGAAAGACATGTACATTTTCTTTTGATTGCCAATAGTTATTTAATCGTTGCCCTACACCGAACCCATCAGTTCAAAACGCAAACCCTCTTATCAACCGTACTAAAGTCAGAGGTTGTCCACTGTTTTTCAGGGTAAAAATCTTGTAACATACTTTGAACAGAGCCATTATATTGACTAGCAAACATTAATGAACAAGATATCAAAAAAAAAAGCAACGTACTTTGTCACAAGCCCACGTCCGTTTTCCATTACCACACTTGCTGGAACTGTTAACCATTGATCCAATGACTTTATATCATACTTTTCTTCTAACTACACAATAATGGTAAGTCATCAAAACAAAAAAAACCGTACGTGACAAATAAACTTTATTTTGTTTTCTTCATTCCTCCAAAACGCAGCTGGTACAGTACCTACGAACATGTGTAAGCCTTTAATGAAATCCAACCAACAACACTCACTGAAATCCCACTCTTTCCACGTGAAATTAGGATACACTGCACTCAAAAGCTTGCATAAGCTATCTCCTCTAATTTCAAGTCAAACAAGTTGGTTTTTGCAATTAAAAAAAGCAACCTTAGTATTGTAGCTCCTCCAGCTCGCTCGACATCATCACGTGCAATGTGATGCCAGTCATCTAGAGTCTTTATTTGTTTGGAAGCAGCTACCTACCATAGATAGGGTAAGTAAAGTCTTAGCGGACACTGTTTGCACGTGTTCTAGAAATCGCTTTTTATTTGCGATACCGTCCCAAGACCTTCGCGGAGCACGCTCTGTTTGAGACAATCAATGCATCATGTTAACGTAGTGAGCGTACCAAACTTCCATGGCATCCATTCATGGTCAGTGTACACAAACTTCAACATGTCATAGATTGAATAGTTGAAATACCTTTTAGTACGTATAAGAGAGGCTAGTGACGCTCTATCGACGTACTCATTTAATAAACCGTAGCCGCCAATAGATTTTATGTTATCAGTACTTATTTTGTACCAATCGTTCAAATCTTGTAGTTTGTACTTCTTTTCAGCCTGATAGCGCGTTATTGTGAGTATTGAATGTGTTTGCTCATGTACCTTTCTAATAAGCTCTGGAAGTCTATCAGGACGCTGCCAGAGGAAACTAGCTTGCGTGTCAGGTGATATATAGGGCTCATTAGCTTGAGCGAACCTATAAGGTAGCGCGCGCATTACACTCGTACGCGTGATACTTAGCCACGATTATAATGTACGATTTTGGCTACCAAAGTTACAGTTGGTTGTAGCAGCTTCATTTTCACATGTTAAAGCAAGTAGCATCGTACTCGCGCCACAGAGCGTATGGGCGCACTCGAACACGCTTTTCGCGCAGAACAAAGGTTGCCAATACAAAAAAAGACCCAGTAACACGAACAGCGCCCAAAATCGCCTTAACTGTTGGTCTACTGGCAGGAGCCGCTTTGTTCTTTTCATCACAAGCCAGTGCCGAAGAAAAAGCTAACCACAGCGTAGATTTAGCGCCTATTGAACAGGTATGTAGCTATAATACTTTTATTTACACAATGCATCTCAAACGCCTCATAATTGTTCACCACGCTCACAGAATATTAGTCCAAGTTTGGTAGCAACAATGAGGTGGCAAATGTAACAGTTCGTGCTCCAGGCAAAATTATTCTACACGGAGAGCATGTTGTAGTACAAGGACGAACAGCCATCGCTGCTGCGATAGGTAAATATTGCTTGGCAGACTTTAAACGGTACAGTAACGTAATTCTGGTTGTAAAGCTTATTTTGGCAGTCCTGAATCCTCTGACACTTTCCAATTGACATACACACTACCAAACGAAGACGAGAAGACACTTAGGTGGCTCGTAAGCGATATTAAACGCGTGGGTAAGGTTCCTTCACAGGTTTTTAATATCGCCTATTAATTTCTCACTGACGTTAGCTGACACGCTTGATATTGATGCTGCTGTTATCCAAGAACAACCAAAAAGAGTAATTGACGAACTAGAAGCCGCATTACAAACGTTATGCAGTGGAGACAAATCAGCAATTACTTTTACATCTATTTACATTATTATCAACAAATTATACAAAAAACCCTTCCTCCCAGTGTCTTGTACAGTAACATCTGAAGTACCTCTTGGTGGACTTGGCTCATCTGCAGCATATAATGTTGCTATTTGCGCTGGTATGGCTTTGATTAGTTATGTTCTGTCTAAGGTTTTCGTTAGGTATGAGCCTTTATTTGAAAGCAATCAAATCTATTGATAATAATAGACAGACAATCAATGATTTTGCCTTTTTAATGGAACACTTAATGCATACAAAACCGTCTGGTATTGACAACTCTGTATCCACATATGGTGGCGCTATTGCCTATAGAAAATTCGAAAAGGAGCCACTATATAGACTAAAAAATATGCCTAATTTGGATTTAATTATTGCCAACACATGCGTTGCAAGAGAAACAAAAAAAGCAGTTGAGCACACACTAGGAATGAACGAAAATTTTAAATGTATGGATCTAGTTGCAGATGCCATAGGTGCACTAAGTACTGAAGCACAAGATATTTTTGAAGGATCAAATGGAAAATGTTAGTGGTTTTTTTTGTGCCATTCTCATTTTCACTTTAGCCCTCACTCCAAAAGAAGCTTCTCACTTGGCTTCAATGATCACAATAAATCATCACCTCATGAATGCTTATGGTGTTGGTCACCCTAAGCTTGACGAGATTACAGAGATTGCACAACGCCATCAACTTCATGGTAAATTGACTGGTGCCGGATGGGGTGGTTCAGCGTATATTTTTGTTCCACCTGATCAACGTACGCTCAAAAAAATCAACATGAATCAAATTGTTTAACTGATTTAGTCGCTGGCACTGATGCTGTTGTAACTGACCTAGAACAAGCTGGTTTTCCATCATTTGTAGCAAATGTAGGTGCTAGAGGTGTACATGTTGTATCAGACCTATAATTTAACAAGCATAGGAAGATAACAATAAAAAAAATAATGTTTTCTGTACAAAGGTTGGGGTATTTTTTATTTTCGTTTAAAATACAGGTTTTGCTGTGTAGCGCGGTTTCTTTTGTCTGGAGTTCTTGCCTTGTCGTCTTGGCTTTCTCTTTTGACCGCTTGATTGCCCACGCTTCTTGTAACGATCCTATATTAAGTTAGTAAAACAATACTTGCAAAAAAAGTGTCAAAAAATTCATTATGTTGACGTACTCTGCTATCGTCTTTGTAACCTTCCATGTAACTCGAAAATGTATTGGTTTTATTCTTGACTCCCTTACCGCCATATTTTTTATCTTTTCCTCTACGTTTCTTTGATCTAACAACCTCATCAGCCAAAGTTTCAAAATGTCAAAAAATGAAACAAAAATGTAATACCTCGTGTCAGCATTGATGGCGTCTTCAAGGGCTTGCTTTGCGTCCCACTCTGATAAATCCTTGTTGAGACCCTTACGTTGTTGCTTGTACTGGTACAAAGCTTCATCATGTAATTTACGCTTGGTACGCTTCTCACTCTCTACAGCACGTTGCATCTGAAATAAAGTGTCAAAAAACAGAGTGATTACACCTCATTTACAAACAAAAAAAGGAGCTTTGACAGCTTGGTTTGTTTCGTACCTGTTTACCGTATAATTTTTGTTGACGTTTCTTTTTACGCTCTTGTGCATCTGAAATACGACGTTGGGTGGCTAACAACACATCCTTCACCTATCGTAGATGTTATTACAACGTTCAAAAGTAGCACAGAAATAGATGTTGTGTATTTTGAGCGGTTTTACGTACCTTTGCCATGTGCCAATCTGGTTTTACCATTTGAGCAAAGTAATCGTCCGGACGTTGCTACCAAGAGGTAAGGATTGAATTAACATGCGTTACAAGTACTTGTTTGATGCCATTTTCTTCTAACATATCTCTGCCTTTTAAAAATGCATCCATAGCCTGCATGTAGCTTGTTGTGTTAAGGAAAAATAAAATAACGAAATATAAAATTGTAAAGTGTTGTTTACGCCATGTTTGTAGCGCAACATTATCAAACCCGCGTTGCAGGAGGATACAAAGCCATTTCGCGTTTTAAGTCGTCGTTGAAATCAACTTCGCTATTATCATTCTCAGCAACAATTTCTAGCGTATCAGGCCAGCACTCGCGGTCTACCCAGCATTTTCTCAGTTCTTCAATTTTCGTGCTTATTTCCGCATCATTGTTGATTTGTTCCTCTAATTGCTCTGCAATTAACGTTTCCTTGTACTTGTCGAAGAAAGCTACTTCGTCCTCAATTTCAAGGTTTTCTTCTGCAATTATATCTCTGGTCTTTTCTAGTACTTGAAGGTACTTGTATTTTGGTTTCTGTTGATCTGCCATTGTGGGCTATGACACTTTGGTGAAACTGAAATATTTTAGCTTGACGCTGTAGGACTGCTCTAGTTCCAAACCCACGCCTAAGGCACAGCAAAGGTGTTAGCCATTGTATAGATGAACCGACCGGCAAAGCGCGCTAAGATAGAAACATCAAAGAGGTTTCAGAGCTAGCAAAAGCTAAACATGCGCTAACTTACTTGTAGGCCGTTGTATTGGCGTGAATTGGTTCTATTTTGCCAGCTAATACCGTGCTGTCAGCATTATGTCGACTCGTTTAAAGCAGATTTCGAGAACGTTATGCAGTCGCGCGTGGGCAACTATGGCAATATGTACGTGATCATTCCTCGCCAAAACAGTTTTTAAATGCAAAATGATGACTTTATCTCTCGGCTAGCGAATAAAATTATGTGCTAATGCCTTGACGTACACACACACTTTACTGATTGTCGTTAACGCCAAACAAGTTTTTACCTTCACGGTCTCATCTGTCTAACGTGTTTGTAGAGGCGTATTTCGCGAGTTCTTGCTCTCTCACCCTCGTAATCAAGCAGTGGCAGCAGGCAAACAGAGGGAGTATCTCATTCGTACGTCTAAAGAAGACAATCCGGATAGCAACGCAGCACAGCAATCCATAAGTGTTGGAACTTCGTCTTGGCATCAAAGTATAACATGGGAATTCACCTTGTGCTTGATGCGTAATATCATCTGCCATGAGTACCAATTTGATTGGAAATGGTTACGGTACGTTGTCACTGTAGTTCTTTGTAGACTCCCACTCATACTGGAGGTCTTACTTGCCTACAAAAGTGGCAGTGACTACTTCTCCTTGTTTTACCGTTACTCTTAGAGAACTAAACGTAAAAGCTCTTGAGTACTTTGGAACGCAAGACGAGATTGCGTTTTGTATTGACACATACAGGCAGAGTGTCATTAAATCAAGTACATCTAGATACGCTTCAAAAGAAATAAAAAAAATTGAAAAACAAAAATTCCTCTCTCGATTCCTTTACAGATTTTTTTTCTTTCTAAACGCGTTTGTGTTCTTTATTATGGTTGTCTTGATGATATCATATGATTAAGTAATGGTAGAGCAGCTCGTTAATGAGTGGTGCATTCCTATTTTACCAAGTATCGCTCAAGAAGCGACTTATGAGAGGATCTATGAAGATATCATTTTGTTGTCCACTTTGATTGTTTTGAGAACTCTCAATTCACTTGTATGTGCTTCATTCGAACGTGAAATGAATGAGCGCATTGGAGATTTTGGAGACTGGGCAGCGTTTGCAATGTAAACTTGACCTTTTTTTGTTGTTTCCGTTGAGTTGGAGACGTCATTTTTTTTGTTGAACAAACGTTAATGTTCGTTTATGTATAGGTTTCTTAAAACCCATCCAGCAAATCCTGAACAAACACATGCTAATATTGACGAAATATCGTGGATAATGGCATTACGTTTATGTCGTAATGTGTTTTGCCATGAACATCATTTCGGTTGGAAAGGACTTATTGATCTTTCAGATTGTATGTTAAATTTCTTTCAAACAAGGTATACTTTGAGCGTATCTACAACACGTGCATAACAATCGAATTATAGAGAAAACATTAGTGATGTATTCGAGCTTTACAAGCATAAATGTTCCGGTGATAAGGCTGTGAAAGCTGGCAGTCCGGGTAAAACAAAATTGTACAACTTGTTGTAATGTAATTTAGGTCAGCTTCATCCTGTTGCTAGTATTCAGTTGTATCATCACTCAGATATCAAAGTAAAAGATCTTTCTATTCAATACAATTTTTACAGAGAATTAGATATTATGTACTGACGATGGAAGATCCTCACTAGTTGGATGTATTAGTACAGCTCAAAAGTTTATTCAGAATTTTTTAAGAAAAGAATCACAAATATTTGATAATCTACAGAGGCGTATGGTGAGCTCTCCAATTCAAAATCAATTCAAGTCTAATACTAAAAAGGCGCTTTTGATAGTTGGTACACCTCAGAGTGGTAAAACAACTCTTGCAAAGCACATATTTCCTTGGGCACTCAAAGGCAGCAACGATGCTCATCACGTGGTATATGTTCATGGAAATGCGTATATGAATGTCACTGCTTTCAAGTCATCTTTAGAGCACGTCAAGATTCTTTTGTTAAAGCCTGACCATTCTAGTGAGCGTTTGAAAACAATAGCAATTGATGATTCTGTGGTTGTACTTGATGACTTTGATAATGTGATTCATGCCTTGCCTGAATCCCAACACCCTGAGCTTTGGACGTACTTGACTGGTACTCTCATACAACAATATCAATAACTTACATGTGTAGAGCTCGTTGATACTGTGAAAGTACGCTTGATTGTAGCTGGTAGCTTTATGCTTGCTGTGCAATGGGAGTTGGCTCGAAAGTTGTCCAAAGGCATCTTTTCTGGTGTAAGGTAAGGTTGGAATCAAGAAGGTTACGTACTGACTGTGTTAGCACACGTGAAAAACGTCGTTATACCATGCCACTGAAACTAGTTTATTTTCCGCCACTTTGTAAGGTTCTTCCACTAAAAGATGCAGAACAACGTAGAAATGCGTGTCACGACATTCAATTGTGTCTTCGCCATTATACTGAATGTGACAAGTATGTATTGAAGCGCATTGTACGCTTCTTGAATGGGTACGCTGTTTATTTTTGGACGAAAGTTAACACATTAGTTGCAGGCATACATCGTGGTGCTGGAGTTTTGAACTAGTTCAATTAAATGCTATAAAAGGGAACAGTATATCCCACCAATATGTGTATGACTTTAAGTACGTTGATGTATTTAACATATTTACCTAGACGTTTGGCTACACCTTCTGCAGTTCTTGGCATTTCTAAGATTGCAGCGAAACATGATACACCTGAAAAAGCTGCATCGGCATGGGTTGTATCTAATCTCATTGACACCCACAAGCGCATTTATGCCAAGTGTTTGAAATCAACCAAAGCATATCAATTGATCGAGGTATTTGTTTTGTGTGCACCTGCTCAGTTTACTGGAGATACATTTGGGTTGTTATTGGATAAAAAAGCAAGTCATTTTGCATCCAAAAAACCAACCTAACTGTTGTTGTAGGGAAGTTTTCTAATGTTGAAAGACATCTATATATGGACTATAGCGCTACTGGAGTATATGTCCGAACCATCTTTTAATTTAGCAAAGATGCACGTGTACAAAAATCAACACAGCGAAACATTTTGGTATGTACCTACATACTTTTTACTTTGTGTCTATCTTTTACAATAAGTAGGAGAGATATTTTTAGTATTCTACCACTTGCTATTTGTAGTCGATCCGATGTTACTATATTGGACAGGTACCTGCTGCATACGCTGCATCACAATATTCTAACACGGTTTTTTTCATAAGCTTTAATCAAGCTTGTGCTTCGATTGGAGTAAGCGATGCACAAAGTGCATCTTTAGCGAGCATATTAGGTATACAACCAAAGGTATTTGTAGTAACTGCGACTATCTCACTTTACTTAAACGGTTTAGGACACGTGTGAATGGATTGATATTTTTAGAGCTATCGGAAAGCGATTTTGTTGCATTGACACCTGGCGTACAGTTGAATCTATAGAGTCATTGTTACTCACATGTTATGAATATTTTGGGAGCAAATCAATATTCTTTAATCTTGTTGGTGAGTTAATAGAACATACAAAGGTTATTAAAGAGCAATAATACCAAGGTGTAGTTGTTGTAGGTTGGTTTTTTGTCAAAATAAATAAATTTGCAATTTATGGTTTACAACCTATTATTATACAATGGTGTACACCTATAGGTATACCCTAAATCTTTCATTTGGCTTCGTCAGCTGTTGTTTCGCCTTCTTCTTTTTCACCTTCTTTTTCACCCTCTTCTTTTTCACCTTCTTCTTTCTCACCTTCTTCTTTTTCTTCTTTTTTGTACATCTCAATGCCATATGAAGGGCAAATACGTTTAAGGTTGTCATACTTTTTATCCATTTCAGCCAAATCTGATGCGTGGCCTTTTAAGCAATTTGTGAGGATATCCTCATCTTTTAACTCTTTAAACATTGGATGCTAATGATTGATGTAAGTGTGAATCCTAAACACAATAATGCTACGCTTCATACCATTAATAACACCTCTGCGGAAGGCCGCTTTGTAGGTGCTTTCTGCAAACATGCAGCAATATAGCTACGTAATCCTTTGGACCAATGTTCCGCTCTGTAAAAAGTGTGAGTATCAATGTAGATATTGTGATTACGTACTTGAGATTAGGCGATTCACTCTTTGATATTTGGAAAAGCGCAGCAATAGGTGATAAGTCCGAGAAAGGAGGCTTACGCTCTGCAATTTCTAAGGTATTGTTGTGAGAATAAAGTGAGATAATTGGGGTTTTGTACCTATGATTGTGATGCCCAAACTCCAGATATCTACGCTATTTGTATGCCCTTCTCCTTGGAATATCTCTGGGGCCATCCTATGAATGGAAAAATGAGATATTACGTTCAAAAAAGTATAAAGGTTTACCAATATGGTGATCCAATTGTTGTACTTCTGATTTCTTCTAACGATGATACCTTGGCTGATATGCCAAAGTCGCCTTAAAAATATTAGTGTTTATACTATCGATAGGATAAACGTACTTAATTTACATTTACCATCAGTACCAAGAAGCACATTTTGGGCTTTAAGTAAAGTGTTAGCTAAAGATACGCTACCATAGTGACTTACACTTTATGTCCCTGTGTATGATATTGACAGAATGGAGATACTTAACAGCTTGTGTAATCTTATACACAATTAATTGTACAATATCTTCAGATAGATCTACAACACAAGTCAGTAACCGAAATTGGCAAAATTGTAAAAAATAAAGCAGAAAAAAAAGTACCTTCGGTTAATTTATCCAAAACGTTACCCAGACTACTACAATCAAAGTACTCCATGATTACCTATCTCTATAAGTCAATATCACCCGATGTGTGCCTCATCTTACCCAATGGTATTCGGAGTGGAAATATGTGGCATAGTATTTGGAAGTATGTTCTGTGTCCAAATGTGCAAGGAATTTAATTTCCTTTTCTAATTGTTCTTTAACTGTTTTCGAGTTTCCAGGTGTAGTAAGTAGTTTAATTGCTACAATACTTCCTGTTTGTTTATTTTCTCCTCTGAATACTATAGACGTAGCACTACAACAATGTCAAAAAACCATCTAGTACAAAATTGCAAAGAATCGAAAAAAAAAAAAGACATTAGAACTGTTGTGGCACTTACCCTTTACCAACGACATGTGTAAAATTAAAATCTTCCTGAATGTTACCATTTATATATAAATCGTCTGGCTGGGCCTTCTTTAGAAGGATATTTTCGGTACGTAAATCTTTCATCTTATTTTCCAACATAGCCAATCGTTTCTAATAATCAGGTAAGGTTCATTGCTTTAATTCTAAATTTAAAAAAAAGGTACATACAGCCATGGCTTCGAACTCTTTTGTGTTCCTTTTATTACCGCTCTGAGATGGTATAGAACTTCTATTTGATGGCTCTGAGCTACCCTAAAAACGCATAAATTGACATGAACAACACTTTTGTCCTAGCATTCGAACACAACTTACCGTTTGTCGTTCTAGTCGGAATGCTTTACTTTTTGGTGCTGATGAAACATCATAAGATTCAGATGCTGATAGCATAATATTGTTATGTGATTTGGGCGTTTTAGGTGCCTCTTCAACTGTATTTGTTGAATTAATTGATTTTGTTTTAGCAAGGTTAAGTCGCTTTCTTGACAGTCGTTTAGGTGATGTTTGGATTTTCGGTGTCATTTGTGTATTTGTATCATCTGTTGACGAGGAAGCCACGGAAGCAGCACGTGTTCGCTGGGCTAGGAATGGGGTGAATAACAAAAAAAGAAAAATGGTAAAATCGTACAGGAAATGTAGCGCTGAGCTGTGTTCTTTAATTGTAGATGTAAAACGACAGTTGTATCATTGAGCATAACTACGTTGAGTACTACATCTACCTATGTACTTTGTTAGCTGGTAGAGAATTCACATGGACCACTAAGAAAAGAAGTACGCACCATGAAGCCACGCTTGTTCTTCATTTTTGTGTCTATGGTGGTCGTACCCATCTTTATCTGGGCTAGTAGTTTATTGCATGTTCTCATGTTAGGTGGCATGTATGCCAAGAGTTTTTTACCAACAAATCTACCACGTTTGTACCTTGATGGGATATCAGTACGCCACTCTGACGATTGTAAGTAAAAAAATATAAACACTAACCCTAAGGCATCAATAGGTCCAGTTACTGTAGTTACACGTGAGTTGTTGACATTGCAAGTAATAAATATGTTATCAGTGTTCATGTGTTCAGATTGTGATCGTTGTGTTTGATAAGTTTGAAATGAAGCTTGTGTGGATAGTGTAGCCGAGTTTGATTTAGTTATAGATCCAGACAAAGACACTTCTTGCGCGCTACTGCTATAACGTCAACGGATTTCTGCTGTGTATTAGAAATGTCACGCACCTCACGTCATCTTCTACAGGGCTAATGTCGCTTCGCTGAGAATCGGCCTGAGTAGGATTAACTTTTTTAGTATCTCGCGATTTGGCACGTACCCTGTGACTTTTCGTAGACGCAAGTACTTGCAATGGATTGTATGTGAGCGCTGCCATCCAACTACGAAGGACTAGGCTTGTCAATAGCTACAGTACATTGTTGCGTTACCTGCTCTTGATGAAACAGCTACTGTGAAGGGTTTTCTCTTTTTTTTTGACTTCTTGGCGGTGTTTGGCGTCTGTAGACAGTGTTAATCGAAATTTCGAAAATCTCAAAATTGTTTCTTCAGCAGCGTAAAAATGTAATAACGCGTATACTGTGTTACATACCAATTGAAAGCAATACTTTCTATCGTTTGTTTTGGTTTCGTTGACAATAAACATGCTAAGAGCTTTGGATTTAACTCTACCGGCTTTCAGTGCCTATGAAACTGTCAATACTAGCGCGCAAACAATGGATGTTTTACTTTTTGGCTTGATGCATAGGTAAATACTCCGCCCCTCGCTCTACCATAAATTGGTTTCCATTTTGTACCGTCTTTACGCTCCACAAACCCTTCTTGCTTCTAATGCACATTAAGAGGTGAAATAGAGGAATTATGAATTCAAAGACACATACGACGTTTCTTTTGGAGCTCATGTTCAGGAGCTTAACATTCAAAAGAGTTGTTTGGTCTATTTTTGCCAATAAGTCAGTTTTTCCGTAAACCGTCTATTTTTCCAACCAAAATCCTCAAATAGCTTCGACATGGGCAACTCACCTCTAAACGCGAACAACTTGCAAGTTGGCATTAGCAGCAAGCAAGCTAAAGATATTCATTCACAGGTGAGTCACGCCACATAATTTAGCGTTTTCTTTGGATGCTTCGGAAAGCGCTTACCCTAGCTGTGTAGATTGTATTTGAGTACCCATTTTTGTCTTCAATATGGGAATCTATGGTAGTTTCAGACATGCAACAACCCGACCAACCGATCGTTTTTTGCAACGAGCAGTTCGAGAGAATGACGCACTACCCAAAGGTATGTCGTTTGGCGCTACTGAAAAACCAAAAATATAGTAATACTCCGACACTTCGTTATCGACTCGTATATCTAATGTTTATATGTCATAGGAAGAGATTATTGGTAAAAATTGCCGCTTCCTACAGGTACATAGCTAAAAAAATCAAAAAACAAGCTGAGCTCTTTTCCGAGTTTTAGCCAATTGCACCTATTTATCCGCTTCTGAAAGCTAACGCACAATTAATAAGGGTCCCCTCACTAACCAAGAGACTGTTCAACAAATTCGCGATTCTATTGCCAACAACGAAGCTTTGGACGTGGAATTATTGAATTACAGAAAGGATGGTACGCGGTGACACGTTTAACCCAAAGTCAGCATGCTCAGTTTTTACGATTTTCAGCAACACTGTTTGCAACCTATATTTATCTTTTGTCCTAAAAACTGACATTCTTAAGGTGTGCCGTTCTGGAATCAATTCGTCATGTTACCAGTCCACAAAAGAAAGTACGAAAAGATATCCTAAACTGATATATTTAGTTTTTTTTTTTGTTGGTTGTTGCGTTCAGCGATCTTACTGTACTTTTAGAAAGAGATCCGGTCCTGCTCGGTACTTTATTGCCATCCAAAAGGATGTAACAATTATGAAAAAGAGCGGCGACCACCCCAAGACATGGATAAAACCAGAGGTTGCAATGTGGCTCGACCATGTTGGTCTGTCTGAATACGTTCAAGAGTTTTTCAGGCGAGATATAAACGGAAAGGCTCTCGTTAGAATGAGGAAGGTATGTTCGTAACTATTATTGCATGTAGCTAACTCCACGCGTTTAGAGCGTGTACAGCAAGATATTTACTGATTCAGAAGATAGAAGAACATTCGAGCAAGCTTTAAACGTACACTTTAATTGTTGTTTGCCGCGAGAATTTCAGCTACAAACACTTGTTTTTATCGAATTTTTGGTTGCTTTCGTTGTTTTCCTTTTGCTCTTTTTTTGGAAGTTGTTGCGTAGTATTTCTTACTTTGAGTTGTAGAGCATTATTGCAAAGCCAAAGAATGCATTCGACACTGATAACCAGGATACCAGAAAATACGTTGAGTCTGGTCAGACCATATTACCCTCAACTGACGTTACCGAAAAACCATTTTGGACAAAAAAAAAGAAAGGTAAAGAGTACTAGATGACTAGGAGTCACTAATTTTGTACCCAACAACTAACCCTTATATAGACGGCAAACTGGTTGTTAAATGCCAATACAAAGAGCAGGAGCCTTGGATATTCCAGTATGTCACAGTTGCTATTGCAAAACAGTACTTATGTTAAATTTAGACTCCGCGTAAAGGGCGCAAGTATAAAACAATTGAAAAAGAAGATTGAACGCCACTATGATCAAACTATGCGTATTCTTACTGAAGACAATACTCTAGAAGATGACTACGATCTGTACGTCTATTGTTAAACCAAGTTAAATCCTGATTGCGTTCAAATTAGAAAAGCATGCATCTCTACCCTACCATCCGAAGTCTTGAACGTACAACTCCGCAAGAAGTACTACGTACCTGTAAAGAGAGTTGAAGAGCATTTAGACTGCCTTACTGTACCTGTATGTATTATTGATGCTGATGAAGAACTCGTCTATGCTAACCCAGGATTTAAATCTATGCTTAAAGTGTACGCCAAAACAAACTCTTTATTTACCGTGTAGATCCTTATTGTTGTACTATAGAACCATGAGATCATCTATTAGAGAGTATGTTCAAGCAAAGAGCCTCCAGCCAGGCTTAAGAGCTATCAAGCTTAAAGGTGTTGGAAAATGTCTTGTACACATTTCAGAAACGCCTGGGTTTACACGCTCACTCATTTTCTGGGAGAGTGATGGCGACGATAGCAGCGGTGTAGACGAAAATGAAAGTGGCGAACAAGAGAGCGATTCCGTTGAGGAGTCTTAATGTGGCTCACTGTGTATAATTTGTAAAAGAACTAATGTGAAAAAAAGTAATTTTCCTTTTAAAAAGATAGTGTTGGTTTGTTTATTACAGGTGAGAAGTATGGCACAAGTGAGTTCACATTCAGTTTCTCCGTGCCAGTGGTTGCATTAATACCATGAGATCTTCTTGATTGCGTTCGCGTTCTACGTGTGCATTTCGCCATTCTGCGTCCGATAGTCCGTAGCGTGATGTATGGTTAATCTGATTTATTGTTGATTCGAACGCTGGTTGTAAGTGTGCGGATTGCTCTGTAAAGTGCTTGTAGCTTGAATTTGCGTAAGCCACGAAAGTATTGAAAGTGTCACTGAGGTTGAAGCTAGTAGTATCTGACATTTGAAAAGGTTATTTGAGGTGCGAGGTGCGATGCTGGTGTGTATAGCTAATAATGTTGAATTCAGAGGTCAAAGTTTACAATTTTTTCGTTGAATAAAACTGTTTTAAACTCAGTAATGTCACAAATTGCAGCACGTCGTTTTATTTGTACTAAAAAGCACACCTTGCTGAATGCAGCACCCTGTAGTACATATGGTGGCCCACATTTTTTTGGGGAAGTGCTTGGCAATAAAAGGTCTGCCGAGACCCAATAAGACTACCGCAAGCTGAGAGCCTGGCCTTTACTTCAAACGCTTATAATGTTACTTCGAACGCTCAATCGTACAGCTGTAACGTCGCAGACTTCACAAATACAATTTACAAGGTAAAATTAACAACTCGCTCAATTACAACTCAAAAAATGTAAATAGAGGTATTTCTAAGAGGGCAAAGGCGAAAGACAAAGATTTGATGGCCCAACAACGTAAGGGCCAGGAAGTTCAAAGGCAGAGAGACAGCAGGCGAGAGGCTGCGACTAAACAGAGCGCTGCTGACGCTGCAAGAAAGCAATTGGAAATAGCGCACACGCCTTTGCTTGCGCCGTACTATTTCGAACCAAAGCGCACCGAAGAGGAAATAAAGGAGGTACTCTTTCTTTTTGAGTTTTTATCAATTGAACCTTCTTTACTTTTAATTACGCTCAATTGTGCTCACAAATCGCTAGCGGAATGAAGTTGTGGGAAAATACGGGGCAATGCTCATGTATCATCACAGAATTTTGACAGCTAGCCTTGCCAACAGAATAAGGTACTGTACAACGCGCCACCAGTTGATTCAAACTGTTGACGAGCCTATCAATCTCTCTGAAATCACTTAGAACACAAAAAATTCATTATACTCATTTCGGTTGTATTAGGCTACGAAAATTGGCAATTGAAGAAATCCCAGAGGGATACTTGTTAGACGACGCACAAAAAATCGACGATACACCTATTCCTCCAAACTTTATTAGTGTTCGCACTTTCCCTGCTATTGGCAATCCAATAGGTGACTACCAGAAAGATACTCCATTGGACATGGCTTCACTTGGTATGTTTAAACTTGGTCAGCTTTTTATTTTCTTTTCTCTTATGTTTATTTTACAGATCAATTCCTCATTCCTGGAGATGAACAAAAGATTCGTATACCTCCTCAAGAAGAAATAGAAGAGCGGGCCAGATGGGAAAAAGAAAAAGCTGAGATGGAAAAAAACGCAGCGTGATTTTTTAATGTGACATGTCACGCTGTGACGTTTTATTTTTTTTCATTTTGGCAGCCCATACAAGTCTACTCCAACCACTTCAGATCACTCACTAATAGTATATTTCCCGGTAATGGACCTGCGCATGGTGCAAGTACTGTTAGTCTCCGTTTAATTGGATTTACTTCAGTTCTACAAAAGGCTTATGTGAGCACAATCAAATTGACATATGTATAATAAAAATGACATGTGTTGGCCTACCAAAAAAAGAAAGAAAAACTTCAAAAAAATAGCGTACACGTAAAGGAATCCTGCAATATTTTGTTCTAGTACATCCTCACTTGAATTTGCATAACAAAGAGCGAGAACGGAATGTGTAATGTCTTTAGTAGGCGTGACTTCAACAACACTAAAAAAAAAAGTAAGGGCAAAACAACCCACTCATTTTCCAGCCGTACTCCAAGGGATCAGAAATACGCTTAGCGCCCAATGGTAGCGATGATGCCGGCGCTTGTGGAACTAAAAAGTTTTGTGAGCATTGTGAAGTTGTTTACTATTCTTTTTAGCACCTCCTCCAACTCTGTAGATCTTGAAATCGGTAAACGAAATTACTGTTGATTGTGGGCTTAAAGTGTCAAAATCGCCATAAAAATATGCTCTGATCCTGCAGACTCTAGATCGCCTACGAAACGCTGTGTCCCTTGTAACAACCTTTGATTGCGTCAACATAGCATACAATAAATTATAGACGTGCGCCTCCTGATTTTTGCATCTTTATGATTTCCATCGAAGCTCGTGACGTTTTGAAGTGCTGTTTCAGATCACTGTACAAACGTTCGTGTGCCATTACTAATAAAATAAAAAAAGTGAGTTGTTGAAACAGGTTCTTTTTGTGACCTACCCAATACAACATCGACTTTAAATTGCTCTATTGAGTACAGGAGTAGCTGGTAGCCAAGGCCATCTACCCAACCACATGTATTAATAATCATACCGGCAGCTGCAGCTGGGACAAAGTTAAATAGAACCAAGTACTGAAGCGTTTGTCATACAATCCTTGTTGGCTCCCATGTGCTCATCAACATCTTTTGCAAGTCTTGCAAGCTGTTGTTTATATAATCCTACATTCTTTCCTGGAGATGTGTGCCCATAGTAGTAAACTAATGGAGCTTCCAGTCCAAATCCGTCCTGAATTTAGGTGTCAAGAAGCCATTGGTTGGGGCTACGCACCTCTAGGTCAATAGGTTTATCTACATTAATTGCAGCAAGCATTCCGGGAGTAGAAATAGTCCCTTGGCCAACATCCAGATCTACAAAGGTAGCCTGTTTACACATGTTAGAGGTGTTGCATGCTTTAAGCTTATACCTTGTGACTTCTTCGCGTGGAGTAATTACATAGTATCCTACATAGCGCTTATATCGTAGTTAGTTGTTGAAAAAAAAGATTCAGGTTTTTTTTGTTTTCTTTTTAACTCACATGATTTTCCGGAATCTGTAGCTCCAACAATCATTACTCTTGGGCCAGCTGCACCGTTCTTCTTTGCTAGCTCTCGTTTTTCATGAAGAACTTGATGTGTGTTTATATACAGAACCTACAGCATTATCAGAAGGAAAAAGGCTATGATAGAGGCTATGCAGCCATACCATTGGTGTCTCATCGGCAATATATGAGTGGCAGTCACCAACTATACTGTAGTCAGCGATGTAATACTTGATTCATTTTTTCTCTTTGACAGATGTTTAGTTAGATGTAAGTACCAATTTCAACCTTTGCACCGTGCCATGTGAATATACAACTGCGCAAAACAAGTAAATAAGACAACGAGGTATCGGTTTATCGTACCCGTTGGTAGTTTTGAAGGAATAATATTTGTCAATTGCGAGTTCTGTGCCAAAACACTCAGCATCGCCGTCAATCAGCTAATTTGAGCGTTAGGCATGTATAAGAAGTCTCTCAACAACAATTATTTTTCAACTATTTTGTAAGTTACCTTTATTTGAATTTTAGAGTCTCCAACTTCAAATCTAAGCTCATTTTCGCGTTCCAGAGTCCATACGCGTTTGTTACCGCCTGTTGTTTGGTCTGTCGCTGACATTGTAGAAAAGCGTCTTGCAAGATGTGTGGGCACACTAGTTTACAACTGTCACAGAAAATGCGTTGAGAAATCTGGTAAAATCCTTGGCGGTTTTTCATCACAAAACGGCCTTTGACTCAATTGTAGGCTGCAAGACTCAATTGAAACATCGGTGGACACGTTACGATGAGTGGAAAGTCTGATGTACGCCAAAATAAACAATAAACAGCACGAAAAAAACGCAACGCGTTTGTTCTGTCATGTATTTAATTTATTAACGCTTCATAGCCAGCAGATTGGACCGTACATACTACCTCCGATGGTAAAAAGTATTATCATCACAAACCTTCCAAGACAACGCAGTGGGAAAAGCCTGAGGCCTTGCAATCAAACGAAGAGGTACGTACAACGCCGCTCATAGTAACAGAGGTAATGGTTGCGTGTAGAAGAGCGTAGGTTCGTGTGTTTGGAAAGAATATCCAGCCGATAACGGTAAAAAGTATTATTACAATAACGTGACGGGCGAGTCTGTGTGGGAGATGCCAAAGTACGAACAAAATTTTGAATTTATTGAAAAAAAAAACTGTCATTTCCTTGATGAGGCCCACTAATGGCCACTAGAGATTACAAGCTTTGGCTGGACCAGCAACAAACAAGAGCGAGTGCACCTGCTCCAAAAGCAGGTAAGGGTGTTTCGTAGTGATAAATTGTTGTGATAAAAAACATCAACAATTTTAATTTTGTTGATCGATTGTGGAAGTATTAACGTACCCATAGAGCAACCTAAAGCCGAGCTAAGTGACAGAGAAAAATTTAGAAAGTGCTTGACACAACATGGCATGACACACACTTGGACTGTCGAACAAGCTATGCAAACTACAAAGTCTGATGAAAGGTGATTTTTTTTATTTGTTTTTGGCAACGCAAGAAACGTTAGTATATTGACCTTACTAAGGTGGAAGCTTCTCAAGATGGCTGATAAAAAGCAAGTATTCCAAGAGCTATCCCAGCAATTGCGTCAGCAGCACAGAGACGCAAAAAACAGAAAGGACAACGAAGCACGCAAAGAGTTCATAGATATGCTGATTGAGCATCCAGAAATAAACGAAGAAATGCCTTACAGGTGCGCTATCAGTTGTTAAAATCCTTAGCATTGACACTTATATTTTGCAGAGACGCTGTAGATGTTGTAAAGCACGATAGACGTTACATTGCAATATCCACAGATAGAGAGCGTAAGAGACTCTTTGATAAATTCCGTGATGAAAAGAACAGGCGGCAGAAGGTACATTTAGTGCAGCATAATTGGCGTCAGCTAACAATCATTGGTAGCAACAACAACGTGAACAAAGACGTACAAAACGAGATGCATTCAGCAAGGTGCTTGCAGCAGATAAGGATTTAAATGTGCGCACACAATGGCGTAGATTTAAAGAGAAATATGCTGAGCACGCTGATTTTATGGCCTTGGAACCATTGGATAGGCTTTCGATGTTTGAAGATTACATTAGGTGACTTGCATTTTTTTTATTGTCAAAAGGCTTTTTTTTGTAGCTGCCATACTTACTAAGAGGGGTAGGACTCTAGAACGAGCTGAAAATGAAGAGTTCAAACGCATTAAGCAAGAGGCTAGACTAAAGGCGAGAAAAGCTCGGGAGCGTTTCAGAGTAAGTTGATATAACACCTTTGCTTATCTTGATTTCTCACTTCTTTTTTTGTAGGAATTTTTACACACTCAGTGGATGGCTGGAGATATTACTATAAAAACTGTTTGGAAAGATTATGTACCAAGCATTAAATTTAATGCAGCATACATCGGGATGATGGAGGTCATTGGGCACGCAAATCCCTCGGGACATAGTTCTCAGCAACAGTTCGTTGTAGCCATTTTATCTCTATTTCTACTTTTTGTTTGTATTTTTATAAGTTACTAACAACTTAAAATAGATCTACACAAGCGGAGCTGTTCTATGATTTTCAAGAAGAGCTTGAAGATCGGTTGTACAAAGATAAGAAAATTGTCAAAGAAATGTTGATAGATGCTGGTGTTTTTGACGACATGTTTCCAAATTGTGCCTTTGAGGACTTTACAGATAAGCTTAAAAACAACCCAAAGAATGTGATCGTGGAGCCAAGCAACTTGAAGTTTATATATGAAGACGTACGATGATATAGTACCTAGGTTGAGGTGTTGACATTTTTTGTTTTAGTTTGTTGCTAAAGCTCAGCGAAGTCTGGATAAAAAAAAGAGAAAGCAGCACAAAGGATTTCGCTCAACGCTCAAAGACACAAAAGATATCACAAAGGATTCCAAATGGGAAGAAGTACGTAACACTGCAAGCAGTAGTAGTTTTTTTTTTTGTATTTTCAGAAATTGCTGTGTTGTTTGGTACAAAATTATCGGTGCTGATTAGTGTATTAGTGGAAGGACAAGTTTATGGATGTTGATAATTTGAATGATGAGGATAAAGAGCAGGTATTCAATACGTACATTGAAGACCTAAAAGAAAGGGAAAATGGAGATGATAGGGACAAACACAGACATAGGGTAAATTATGTTTTTTAATTAATTTAACATTGTTACTTCTTAATTTATTCACGCTCATTCAACTAATGTGCACTACTAGGATCATGATCGGTCTAGGGATAGAAAAGACAAAAGACGGCGGTCCAGCAGGAGGCACAGGGATGATAGAGATCGTGATGACAGAGACAAACGACGCGATAAACGATCACATCGTTCGAAGAGAGATCGGGATGATTATTACAGCGATGATGAGCCTAGGTCAAAAAGGGCACGTGTTGAGAAAGAAAAAGAAGAACGTGAGGAAGGAGAACTTGAAATGGGAGAGATCAGGGAGTAAAGAAAGCCCTGTACCCACCTACTATTCACCTGAGTCTGCTTTTTTTATTTTTACATTTACCAAAACGCACACTTTCACATAAATCAGGAGGTTTGTGTTGTTTTGGTTTTACCCACCGCCACGCGCTTGTAAAGAAACATTAAAAAATACTAAGGCATCCTTCTTGGCCTGGAAACAGTTCGAAATATGAACGCTTTGTTAAATCCGGCTAAACATTATTTCGCGCTTAAGTTGTCAAGCTGTTTTATGGGCAACGACGTAGCTCATCTCCGTGCTTCCGAAACAAAGAAAGCGTTTAGCTATTTTGATTCAGGTAAGAGAAATTAACAAAAAAAAAAAGGGAGAGATAGACGTATTTCTAACAAGCACGCCATAGATAAATCTGGTGCGTTGACTCTAGACCAAATACTGGCTGTTAGAGATCTTCCGGGTGTAAATGTGCCTGTAACTCTTTCTCCTTTGCTCGTATACAAGGTATGCGCGCTTTTACATCGAGAAAGAGCGTTGGTTAATCGGTCGCTTGTAGTTTGATGAAAGTTTCGAAGGATCCATAAACAGACGCGAGTTTCAGCGGTTTTGTGACTTTGTGCAGAGCTTGGCGAAGAAATTAAACAAAAAGCATGTGACAATCTCTTGCTCAAAATGGTAGTTTGATTGCTAACATATAGTGACTAGGGGCAAGTCATACAAGGATGCGTTAACGGCTAGCACAGAGCGCGTTTGGGTATCTGTAACGTCAAGTACAGGTATTGTGTGGTTTTTGTTTTTTTTATGGAGCGCTGTTAGAAGCGCTTTTCTTGGTCGAGAGTGCGTGTGGATTGGTTTTAATTAACCCCTTTTTTTTGCAGCTGGTAATGATTTTGATTTGGATCGTGCAGCTGAAACTCCAGTTTTTACAGGCCAATCTAACAGTTCGCGGGGAGTAACGCCATCACATTCTCGTACGTTCTTGTTTTTTGTTTAGCAGTTATCAAAAGAAAAAAGACAAGAGTTTTCATCACAGCACTGTTTTTCTAATATTGTAGCTGTAGCAAGGACGAGCATTGATGGTGGTGACCCTGTGGGTGGATGGCCTAGAGAATCAACCGACTCTATCGCTGATGTACGCAGATCGTAGTTTGCGGTTAACTAATTTACTGACTTGATTCTTGTTTCAGCAACAAGAAGCACTTTTGCGGAAAGCTTTGGCGCAGCAATCTAAACAATTTTTTGACAAGGAGATAAGAAACAATAAGAGTGGCAGGCGTAAATTTATAGCGTGGCTGTTCAAATTGGTATGCTTTTAAACATCTACTTCCTTTTATGTGTAATAGCAAAGTGTAGGCTGATATCGACAAGAGCGCAAGTATTACTGTTCAAGAGCTAAAAACGATCCTTCAAGCGTTTATTCAAGATGGTATTATGCCAGATAACCTCACATTTGACTTTGAGCACGACCCCAAGCGAAAGAAACATTCCAGGACACCCAGTGTATCATCGCGAACGTCAACTGGTAGCCTACTTAACAATGTTGATATTGATCTGGACGAACTTGCACCAAGGATAATGGCCAACTATGACACTAAACATACGGGATCCCTTTCAAAAGATGAGTTTGAGGTGTTGGCTGAGCTTATTATCAGACGCTATGAGGTGAATCATCAGGTGCGTTATTCGATGTGCTTAAAAAATTCACCAGCCATTATTTTGTTAGACAGTACAAAATCAAGTAGGAAAGTATGTGCTCACACGAAAGATTGGAGAAGGGGCAAATAGTACTGTTATGCTAGCCAAAGGTAAAGCGTTGTGTGTTTTGTTAAGCAATTGTGGAAACCCCTTACCATCTCGCTAGATATTGAGACTGGTGAAAAGCGAGCTGTTAAAATAATTTCAAAAGGTGATGTTGTAGACATGTCAAGACTTGATACAGAAATAAAGGTATGTGTAGCGATTGGCACGTAATGGTGGTATCTATCTAATACTCTCGTATTAAGGCCATGTTAATGTTATCCCACCGCTATGTAGCAGTGTTACATGAGGTACCGCTACAGGACTGGTTTTCTGTATGTTGTATTTAATTGTACTTGTAGGTGTTAGAATCTGACTCTCAAGTATTCTTTATCATGGAATTATGTGGTGGTGGTACTCTCAGCGATCTATTGGTAATGAGCGAACATGGAAAGGTAAGACTGGCGCTTGTGGCAATTATCTTTGTTTTTTACTTACGGGATGCATTAGTTGTCAGAGGATATTGCACGTTATTACTTCATCCAAATAATAAAGGGCATGACATATTGTCATTCTAAGGTACGCGTTATTTGGACATTTGGGCAGTGTCTAAAATTATTCTGTTTTTAAGGGTGTCTGTCATCGCGATTTGAAGCTGGACAATATGTTATTGGATGATGAAGCCAGCATTAAAATTACTGATTTCGGTCATGCTGGTATATACGCTCCAGATTGGGACGTGTTTACAACGTCAATGGTTGGAGCTCTTTGTCATGTGGCACCAGAGCAGGTACATTTTTCGCTTTCTCACAAAAAAAGCACTAAAAATACAACTTGTAGATAACAGGTCGGTGTTACTCAGGTGAGAAGAATGATATGTGGTCACTTGGTGTCATTTTATACACAATACTGGTTGGTATTGGACCATTTGTTACTGCCAATGCACAACAGTTTTTAGATAACATTAAGGTTGCAAACTTCAGTTTTCCAGAATCAGCTAGCCTATCAGAATGTACGTTAAAGATGTGTTGTGTTCGAATCAACGTAACTGACCTAATATATAGCTGCAAAAGACCTAATATCTAAGCTGTTGAAACCTGAACCGGATGATAGGCTGTCCACAAAACAGGTGGGTGAGCATCCATGGATGAGTGTAAAAGGAAAGACGGACAAACCGCAGTTTCATCATTTTGTAGTACGTCAAAGTAGTCTTGTTAGTACCTTTAGGTTCTAACTAGTCATTTGCAGTTTAATGTAGACCGTCGCCAGGAAATATGGAAGTCGTCCAACGATATTTTGGTTACAATGAAAGAGATAATGAGAACACAACTTAACGTACATTGCATCTATGACCCAGAAGACAAGTGTAAGTTCTCATTGTTTTTTTCCATTTCTCATTTGACTTTGTTTTAGTTGTTAAAGCGTCTATACCAGACTTGGAATTGCGATTCTACTTTAAGCATAAGCAAACAACACGTGTATGTGCTGTTTATGACCCTTAATCCTATTGTAAAACTGACTTGGGTTTTGTTAGCATGAATACATAAAGTTCTACTTTATGGAGGGTGAAACGCATGATTTTATTTCTATAGGACCCAAGATAAAGGTTGCTGTGGCCAAGTATTCAAGGCAACAAAAAGTATGTATAGTTTGTTGTTGAGCGTGTACTAAAGGATTCGCTAAGGAAAGGGACAAACGTGATAAGGAGAAGCGAGAAAGAGAAAGAATGAAAAAAGAAAAGAAGGACAGGTCCAAGTCGTCCTTTGAACTGCTGAAACAAAAGAGTGTTAGTCGTAGGCAGCTAGTGGCCTACTATGAGACAGAAGTGCAACGGTTGAAGGAGTTGCTTGCAGCTCGTGATCAAACCATTGAAAAGTTGACACAGGAGAACAAAGCCCTAAAAGATAGTAGGAAACACAAAGGACACACTCCCAAAAAGAAGTCTAAGGATATATCTTCACGTAAAAGCCCTTCAAAGCAAAAGTTTGCGTTATCTGTTAGCTATGATGCAACTGCAGAGAGTAACACTGATGCAGAGATTGAAGTGTTACAATTTTCGTAACAACTTTGTACATAATGTAAAACAAAATAAATAGTTTGTAGTTTATTTGGTGCTAATAATAGTGAGCAATAGCAGTGCTCCTTTTAGTCAATTGTTATCCCACCTACCTTGGTAGATTGAACCAATGTACACTAAATTGTATCTTTAAAGTCTATATTAAAACTATTAGTGATGTGTTTGTGCACAGGTTTTAGTTGATAACCCTTAACATGTGTAATTAAGAATCATTATTAAACACACATATAGTTGTTTTTAACCCTTTGTAACAAAACTACATTCAATAAACAACCAAATAATGCCAAATATACCCCAAAATAATATGCTAGTATATTAAAATTACTTTAAACAAACTGCATACTAGTTAATAATATCATTAACAACAATTCAAGTTTGTAAAAGGTGAGCCCTAACCCTAACTGTATTTAGGGTTATAAACCTAACCCTAGCCCTAGTCAGCAACAAAAGTCTATTTGTAATTAGGGTTGTAAACCTAACCCTAGCCCTAATCTGTAACCATAATCTTTCTAATCATTAGGGTTGTAGCCCTAGCCCTAACCCTAAATTTAGATTCAAAAGAGCACAAAACCCTAGCCCTAATAGACTAAAATAACGATTAGGGTTAAACCCTAGAAGCCAATTAGGGTTTAGGGTTTAGGAGTATGTACCAACCGTATTTTTTTGTACACTACTCTACCCTGTTGTAAAATTTTTTCGATTTTTTTGGCTTTTTTTTATGTTTTTTGCACATACAATCTCCCTGTAGGGTTACAGCAAGATAGGGTTTTTTACAAACCCAAGACCTCATCAACAATCTTGCAAACTGTCAAATTCTCATTTTTTTCTTACTTTTTTAAAACAGGCGAAATTTCCGGTGCACATTTCGAAACACGAAATTTTCCTGTCTATTTCTCAACGCAATTATTGGGGGAAAAAAAGCCTCATTTTACTTTTTTGACTTTTCATAAATCAAGGATGAGCTCAGATGAAGACCTCTCTCTCATAAACATTGAGTTTTCTGATGAGGATGAGCCCTCCAAAGAAGCTGATGGTAAGCCCAGGCTCAGGAGAAAGAGAGTACTAGGTACTAACCTCTTTTTTACTCTTTGTTTTTTTTAAAACCCCCTTTATTAGTCTTATTTTAATTTTTAAAGACTAATAAAGGGGGTTTTTTTGCTTTTAAATGGTTTTTTCAAAACCCCTAATTTTTCAAATAAATTTCGAAAAAAAATGACGGTTTTTGTACACGGTTTTCATGTGTACGATTTTTCCGTTTACCATGCGGTTTTTTTGCATGGTAGAACCAAACCCAAACGAGGGTTTCGTAACACGCAGAACGCGTGTGCGTTGTTTTTTCGTTTGGTTTTGGTTCACACTGTTTTATTTTGCTTCAATTTTCAACAGCGAGCTCGTCGCGGTATTAGTACACGTATATTGCGTGTTCGCATGTCGCGCTAGTTGGCGGTTGGTTTTGGTACACAATTTAATTGTGTACTTTTTTTTTTAATATTTTTTTGTTGTTTTGCTTTTTTTTACAGACTGCGAGCTCGCCGTACGATTATAAACACGCTTTTTACGTGTTCGTACATGGCCTCGAGCTCGCGGTCGGTTTTCGTACACATAAAAAGTGTGTACTTTTTTAAAAACTGTTTTTTTTGAAAGTCTTGCTTTATAACTGACTGCAAGCTTGGTATACGGTATACAACACATGTTTATTGTGTTCGTACCTGACCTCGAGCTCGCGGTCGGTTTTTGTACACATAAAAAGTGTGTACTTTTTTAAAAACCGTTTTTTTTTTTTGAAAGTCTTGCTTTATAACTGACTGCAAGCTTGCCGTTGTGTACAAACACGTTTTTAATGTGTTCGTTTCCGACCGCGAGCTCGAGGTCATATTTTCCACACAGAAAAAACGTGTTTGTATATTTATTTAATGTGCCATCTTCTAATACTCTTTTTAGCTCCAACAAGCCCTGGTTGGATGATTGTGAGTACCCATGGAAACCACAACACTGAAACAAAAATTGTGGGTACTCTCATTGGAGAACACAGAGATGTTATCTTTGGTTTTGAGTAAGTTGGTTGTTTTTTTTTTTTTACCCATTTAATTTCGCGTTCAACGCAACACGCGCGGCGCATGTTCGTAAACGTAGCTGTCATTTATATTTTTTTTTTATTTTTTGTTTTTTTTTTAATTTTTAATTCATTTCAACTAATTTATCTATGTAGAGGTGTTATCATAGCCAACCAGTTGGTTTATGCTAAAACCATGCCCATCAAGAGGATGAAGAGATGCCTAAATGGGTTTTTTGCTGCCAGCTTTGATAATGTGTTGGAGTCTCAAATAACTCCTAACAACAAGCTGAAGGCAGCATTCAAGGTACGTTTTCCGATACATACACGCGCGGGCCGTGTTCGTTTTATTTTGTTTTTTTTTTTTTTTTTTTTTTTTTTTTTTTTTTCTGATTTTTTTTTTTTTGATTATTTTTTGATTTTTTTCCTAAAGTATTCATAACACAGTTTTCATGTGTCGAACGTGTGACCGCGAGCTCGCGGTCGTGTACGAACACTTAAATATCCTGTTGTAAAATCGTTGGCTTTTTGGTTTTTTTTTTTTTTGTTTTTTTTTTAAATTAATTTGTTTCTTTAGGAGAGATTTCCATTTGTTGAAGGAGTAGACCAACTGCAGAAGTTTATCAAAGACGTCAGAAAAATCTACTCCTCGGACGAAGAAAAGTGGTGGAAGCCGATGCACTTCGAAGGCAACTACACCAGAGATTACAAGGAGCACGAACCCATGCCGAGAGAACACGGAGATGAGGAATCGGAGGTAGAGGAGAAAGAAAAAAATAGATGGATTATAAGCTGCAAGTGGAAACAGTTGTATTGGCAGGTGCTACTCTGGACTGGCATATTCTACACAGCCATGGGACTTCATGTCACAGATTCTTGGTACTACATTGCCCTTCTTTTGGTCCATTTTAGAGATTCCTTGAGCTTTGGCAATGATTCAGATTTCCATCTCTTTGTGGAGTAAGTAACAATTTTCGCGATATTTTTAACACGCGTTCTACATGTTCGAAAACGAACGTCGTCGTTTTTTTTTTTTGTTTTTTTTTTTTTTTATTTTTATTTTTATTTTTTTTATTTTTAACTTTTATGTAGCTACATGAAGACAGGCACCAATAAATTGAATGGCTGCATCATAAAGCCATCAATACAAAAGGGCCTGTTAAGAGGGATTGCTGCCAACTCCATCAACAAGAAGTATCTGAGAGTGAAAAAGCCCTCATTTTACAAAGGCCCCTTGGACATGTCACACATAGCTTGTTTTTTGAATGTCAGAGGAGTCAACCCCAGGAACATTATACAAAAGATGCCTATTTATGAAACCTTCACCAAAAGGTTTGTGCTTTGTCCTATGCCTATTGTTTGGTGTGATGAGTACAATGCAGACCCTATTGTTGGCTTTGGAGTTGGAGATGGAGCACACTGTCTTTTGACAGAGTTGGCGTACGTTCGCGAATATTTTCGAACACGTTTTTTACGTGTCGGTCGACCGACCGCGAGCTCGCGGTCACGTTCGAACACGAGATTTTCCTGTTGTAAAAAATAACTCGAACGACGAACCTTTTTTTGTTTTTTGTTTTTCTGGTTTTTTGCTTTTCCTTACCTTATTGTTCAATTGTTTCTTACTTGTTTGCCTCAGACAAAATGCAGCTACAACCTGCAAATTTGCAATCAAAAATGTGGAGTGGATAAATCCTTTCGCCAAGATGCAAGCGATAGCGATCTACTGCACCAAGATCAACTTTCTGCAAAGTCTGACCACTCCAGACTCCAAGGTGGATCGCTACCGCCACCTGTTCAAGATGTGGTGCGACGACGCGGGCCAGGTCTTCGATTACCAAGCGGAGGCGGGAGATATAGGTAAGGTGAATTTTGCGATATGGGGAGCCAGCAGAGTCAAACCTCAGCTCAGTCCTGCTCAATGGAAAGAGGTGAGGGTTGTTTTTTTTTTTATTTTAATCTTTTTTTTTTTTTTTTTTTTCGCAAGTATTTTTAAACAGAGGTTTCGCGTGTCGTATATCGTACCGCGAGCTCGCGGTCACGTGCGAACATTAAAATACTCTGTTGTAAAACCGACGATTTTTAGTTTGTATTTTTTTATTTGTATGTTATAACTGATTGTTTTGTTTAGTTTTTGGTTAAGATGAATCTATACTTTCCATATGTGACCAACTGGAAAGAAAGCAAGCAGTTTGTTAAGGCTGGCATGTTTTTTGAGCCATTGGACAGTGCTCTGATAGCAGAATTGGTTGCATCTGCTGAAAATGTGGTACGTAGGCTTTCGTCTTTATTAGAACACGCATTTCACGTGTCGAAGTACGGACCGCGAGCTCGCGGTCGGATTCGAACACGCATTTTGTGTGTCGTACAAAGTTTCGCCCATTCACTCACACTCTCATCATAGCACACCAAACATCCAGTGGGCTACAGGACTAGAATATTGGCTCATGCTGCATGGGCAGAGTTACTCTCCATGCCAGAATAGCAAGTCAAGTACCTTTTATATTGTTTTTTGAAAAAGGGTTTGTGTCTAACTTGTACATTTAGTTTGTCAAGGCACTGACCTGCAGGGTGTATCATGAGACCAATCAATCCTATTATTTGCAGAG